>PNRQ01000080.1:0-139138 GCA_003439915.1 Trichoderma atrobrunneum
CCAGCGGCTCAAACATGGACACCCGACTGACGACGGATCCCGATCTCTGCAGCCGCACTCTGCCCTCGAACAGCGCATCGTCCTGGTGCGACGGCGTCGGCGAGGCGGCCCGTCCCTTGAGGGATTTCGTCCTGTCCACGACCGACGGCGGCCTGGACGTGTCCCGCTTCTGCACCGCGAAAAAGGTCGACGACGGCCGCTCTCGACTGACGGGCCGCGACTGATCACCTGATGTGGCCGACAGCTTCTCGAGCGCCTTGATGCGCTGCGAGATGCTGGACCCGACGTTGGGCTTCATGGTGGCGAGGCTGGCCGACTGCTGCTGCGTGACCTTGTGTAAGAAAGCTGCGCCCGAACTCAGAGAACGCGCCGTGGACTGCGTTACATCTGTCGGAGCGATGAAGTTGCCACGGACAGGATTAGAGACTGTTCGAACGGTGTGCGCCTGTGTCTGCGCCTGTGGAGCTCTGGCGCCTAGCGGCCCATTCGCAATGGGAGCGCTGGGGAAGACAGGGGTGAGCGGAGATTTGGTGGCCACCATTGGCTTATTGTCAATGTCAGTGTCCTTCTGCGCGTCGTCTTCATCTTCGGTCGCCTGGGTCTGTGTCTCGGTCTCCTGGACGAGGAGGGCAGCAGCATCATCGTCATTATCGTCTCCGTGAATCAGATCGGTGCGGATCGGTGTCAGGCCAGCCGCGCGTTTGGAGCGCTGTGTCTCGTCGGGAGCGGCCGTGTCGCTAGGAGTTGAAGTTGGAATTGCCTCATCAGACGGGTTAGTCTGCTGCATGAGATGGAGATCCGCCTCCTCCTCCATGGCGGCGGTTGTTTGTGTCGAGAGGATGGGTATGGAGGATGGTGGAGAAGCTACTTCTGCCTCTAATTCCCCTTTGTCCTCCGTCTCCGTTGCCTGCGCAACATCGCCAGGGGTCGCACCAAGTCCTGCAGGCGCATGTACAGGCGGAATCTCGCCTGCGCCAGATCCCATGCCACTTAATGAGGCGGCCGGTGGGGCCCTTGACGTCGGAATATTCGCCGAGAACTTTGAAATTGGCACTGCAATCCCTTTTTTCTCCTTTTCAGTCTCGGCCTTGGCCGATCCCTTATTAGCAGCCCCGGCAGCAATCTCCTCATTGGACTCCATCACCGCCGCAGAGCTGCTACCAGTCTCAGTCTCAGTCTCTCTGGTTTGAATTGTCGCCGTCGACTCATCTTCTTTCAACGATGATGATGCATCGGCTGCAGATGAAGAAGAATCAGCAGCTGCTGCAGTGATGACTGCTGCAGGCAACAGCGATCCCGATGCATTATCCTCTGCGACTCGGCCCTCATCCTCCGATGCACTGGGAGCGGTTGTCTTTTGAGCCTCTTGATCTCCCGAGGTGACAGCATCTACTTCATCTGGATCCTTCGCAGCATGAACCGTCTCGTCGGTAGAATCCGAAAGTGAAGATGCGGCCGTCTCCTCATCGCGCTCCGAAGAGGTAACTGCCGGCGACTCTGACCGAGTTCCCTCCGACACTTGATCGATTTGCACAGACGAGGTCAGGGTTCCCTCCGACACTTCATCTATTTGCACAGACGACGCGAGACTATCCAAAACCACGCCCGAATCCGCTTGGCTGATGGAGGTTGTTGTTCCATCTTCAGCTCCTTGCTTCTCTTCATCTTCTCGCGTGTTTGACCTCTCCTCATCTTCTTGCGCGTGTGATTCTTCACCGTCCAGTCCATCATCATCATCATTATCATGGCTTTCAATAGCGGCATCCACAGCGTACTCCAATTCCGTGATTGTATTCTTATCTTCGGGTCCTGGTATATCCACTGCAGATTCGGTTCCTTCTGTGATTGTATTCTCATCTTCGGGGCCTGGTGTGTCCTTCTGCTTCTGCTTCTGCTTCTGCTGTTCCTGCTGCTTCTTCTTCTTCTCCCTAAGCTTCATGGCCTTCATGAGCCTGGCCTTCTCGGGCGTAATGGTAGGTTTAGTCGGCACCGCTGGCACAGACAACACAGACAATGTATCAGCCGCTGGCCCCGTGCTCGTAGTCGGTCGTGAGGCATCGCCAGTGATTCCTAATGAGTCCTCTGGTGCCGGCGCCGTAGTAGTAGTATCAGCAGGTGGCTCCATCTCTGGGATTTCTTCATGGATCAAGGACGCAGAATCTCCGTCCTTGCCTTTTCCCTTCTTCTGGCCCTTTCCAAACCTGTATCCGGCCGGCAGGGAAGAAACCGGTCTAAAGTTTCCAGATGCCTGCGGCCGTATCGCACCGTCGGCCGCAGGTCGGGCAGCGAGCTTCACCTTTGGCTTGCTCGTGAGGTAGTAGTTGTAGCTGTCGGTGGTATCAACCGATCTCGTAGGCGAAGGCGGTGCGTCGGGAATTCCCAGAAACTTGGGCACCTCAGAGGTAGTGGAACCTGCAAACTTGCTGTGCTCAGGCGAAGACGCCAGCTCAGAGTTCAGCTTGACCTCATCCCCAGCTGTAGATTGGCCGCCAGGTGTTCGCGGCCGGCCATCGTCGGATTCCAGCACCGACTGCCGCTTTGAAGACCGTTGATCATCTTCGTCCTCCTCGGCGATTTCCACCAAGCGTCGTCTTCGCGAGCTGGTGGACGATGCCGTAGACCCAGATGCCGCATGCAAGGAGCATGCTGCAGATAGCTTCGTGTCTCTCAGTTCGGCGGCCGTCGAGATTTCGAATATCGTATCGTACGGGGAAAATCGTTCGCAGACGGCGTTGAAGTGCACGGCAACTCGAGCTAGTAGTCGGCCACAGTTAGCATCCCTATGATGATTTGCGACGCAGATCACCGCTGATCCAAAAGATGGGAAAGAAAGGCATGAGCACAAAGAAACGAACCTTGTATAAGTCGAGAGCAGTCTTCGGGTAGGTATTTGACAATGACATTCCTCCTCCGGTACCGCAGAAAGCCATACAGCGGGCTTTCTTCCTCAAAGCCGGCAATGGCATTTCGAATCTCGACAATGCCCCCATTGCCCTTCTCCAGCAGCTCGACCTCGTCGCGACTCGAATACTTGAGCAGGAACCTATCGATAACACAAGCAAAAGGCCGGGTCTCAGCAAATGGAAATCTTATACAGCACTGCACTTAGATTGGGGGAAGTGGACCATGCATACCATCCTCCAGGCTCAGCAACGCCAGCCTCATGCGCCTCTACAATCTTGGGATCGTCTAAGCCGTTTAGCGACATGTTTGCTCGGATGTGGCTCCGATATCTATGGTTCGATCGCTTCCGCCAACCAGCTCGGCCAAGTCCAGCTCAAGCCAGAGGGAATCTCAAAGAAAGCCGGATGGGGAAAGGCGATGAATAAAGAGCGACAAAAAAAAGGTGCCTTTTCTTAAAAAATGAAGCGAAAAAAGAATATCAACAGTAACGAAGGACTGAGAATGAAAGATTGTGCGCCAGAGGGCAAACAAGCGCGCTGCGTCGGCTTTGCGAGCGTGCCACCACCAATACCGTACTCAGGGGCAGGATGCGACAGCGATGCGCATGGAGAGGAACGAATCGCGACGTGGGGGAAGCGTATCGTATCGTATGCAATGCAACAACCTTGAGCTTGAGAGCCTTGGAAGCTGTCCTGTCCTGTCCTGGTAGGGCAAATCGAGGCCTGTCTGTTCAGGATGGGGGGAGATGCAAGGAATGGTGGCCGGAACGGAATTACATCGAGCTTTCGCGGAACCCAAAACGCTGGCACAACGCTGTCTTGTCACTCTTTGCTTGGCTTGCGCAAAACAGAGAAAAAAACGAGGCCGCGCTGCAGGTCGCGAGATCGAATGTGCCTGTGCTTGTGCCTGTGCCTGTGCCTGAGAGTCCACTTGTTGCTAAGCGCCGCGCCGCAGATACATGGAGTGCAAGGGGGTCTAGACAAGGCAATGCAAACTTGGTGCCACCCACACAAAGCACAGACAAGACAGACGAGAAGAAGAAGCGATTCAATGTCAGTTGTACCGCGCCATTGGATTGGATTGGATGGCAGTCGAATGATAGCAGGCAAAACGCGTTCCAGCCTGCCAGACGCGGGGCCCACGACAAAAGCAATCGCATCTCAACAGCCGGCCTGGCTGGCATTCCTCTTCCCTGCTCATTAGCAATCCCGTCCACGATGCTACAAAGGTCTTTCGAGTCCCAGTTGGCTTAAGGGGGTTTAGCCGTAGCCCATTCAACGAACCCCTGCAAGCTCCCCATCCCGGAAACCAGGGGTCTCGACAGCCCAGCCAACCGTCACGGCAGAAGGCTCCCAAGCTCCGTATTGGCACTCTGTTCTTCATCAACCGCGAACCGGGGGGATCCCCATTTCGTTAATTTTTGAAATGAGCTCGGGCCCCCCCTAACACAACAAGCCGTCCAATAGTTGCGCGGTAGCGGTTCTTGTCTTTGGTTGATGGGATGGCGATAAGCTGCCCGTTGGCTTGCGACTGTTTTTGTTTGTTTGTTTGCTACTGTTATGCCCGTACGGAACGGTGAGAGTGCTGATCATCTTGTTTTTGTTGTTGTTACTGCAGCCAAATCGATCGTCCAACAGACAAGCATTAAATCAGTTTTCCATCCCGCGTAAGTGCCGTGGCTTGTGGCTGGGCTTCTGAAACGCACGTCGTGCAGCTGCTGTCTGCACCTCTGCACAAGCCCCATCGTTACCCATAACTGGCAGTAGCATCATTAGTGGAGGCCGGCCGCGTCTCCGGATAGCTGGTGCAGCTTGTGCTGTGGCTGTTTATTGGTTCGTCTCAGCGACCATAATTTGCGACTTGCTGGACCAGTACGAGTACAGTAAGAAGAAGCAATTCGTCAATGGATGGGCTGCGTGCGCAATCATTGGTAAGGTAGGAGATCATTATCATTTCCTGTGCTTTACCATTGTCTTCTTTCTTAGTCATCTTGGCCGGATCCTACGGAAGGGACAATGTCTGGCGGCCTATGTGTCTTATATCCTGCTGCCCTCTGCTCCACCATTATAAGCAAGGAGGACGAGTGCAGTAGTATTTTACCGTAATAATTTGGTATCAAGTGACACGCTCCGTATGTCGTCCATCCTTTTAATACCCCGACTCCATAGACATGCTCCATTGTATCTTGCCCTTGAATGATAACTCTGTTTTTAAGCATCTACAAGGCAAAGAGAAGCTTACACATCAACATGAGACAGAAACATGGAAGCAAAAATCACCAGCAAGAACACTCAAAACCAATATAGTAGTATACTCGATATCAATAGTCTTGCATTCCGCAAAAAACAACCCAAACAACGTCCGCAATCTCTTACATACAGATACAGGTAGCGTACAACACCTGGCCTGGCCGTCTTAGTCTTTGTCCAACCGTATGCCCACTGCCCCATGAGACCTCAGCCTCGTCACCGTCTCGTCTTGTCTCGTCTTTCTCTTTCGTAGTATATGAATGCTTGAACCAATACAGATCCCCATAATCTGTCACTCCGCCGTTCCGTCGACTGGACTCCTCCACCACTTGCCTCACCGCGTGTACTCTGTAGATCTGGGCCGTATTGCTACCACTACTTCCACCCCTGCTTGATTCAGTTGGAAGTTCGTCCGAGAGGCTCAATCGGGACTACTAGATGGCCTCTGGCTGGACAGCAGGGGTGTGTGAATCTTAGGCGTCTGCAGGCTCCTTTGATTCGGGTTTTGATTCTTGTGCAGCAGGAGTTGCACCAGAAGTAGCAGCAGCAGCAGCAGCCTCGGCTGGGTTTTCGGTCGCAGCCAACTCGGGGCTATCATCCTCCTCAATAGCAATAGGCTCTTCAACCAATGCATCACTCAAGCTAGTGGGAACAAATCCCTCCTCCTGCGCGGGAACAGCGTCATATCCACGTCCACTATTGCTAGCTGACACGCCCACGGCCGGGGTTTTGCCCTCGGCGATTTTCTGTTTGGTGTCCGAGATGATCTTGTCCGCCTCGCTGACCTTTGCCGCGGTTCCGTTGTTCGATTCGGCTTCGGTATCCGAGCGGGTTGGGGTGGCTTGGCTCTGTGCAAGAGCCTCCTTGTCGAATCGCACAATCATACACGACAGGTTGTCCGTACTAAATCGGTTGAGAGCGTGGTCGACGAGTAGTTTTGAGCCCTCGCTCGGATCGTGAATTTCTCGGACGAGGTCAACAGCCTCTTGATCACTACAGACATCCCAAAGCTATTCACACTAGGTCAGCGCATCTTTCCAGACAATAATCCCCGCCAGCAGATACTCACCCCATCACAAGCAATAATGATAAACTCGTCAAGGTCATGTTGTATGACCGTCTCGGTGGTGTATGGGTGGCCAGTCACGAGATCCTTCATATAGGTATCTCCAAGCGCTCTGGTGACAGCCAAGACTCCGTTGACGCGGTTGTTGAGGATGAGACCACCGGCATTAGCAATTCGCTTTCCTTCGTTTTCGTCACTGCCCTTGTGATCGTAGGATAAACGCAGGGCCTTGCCGTTTCGACACAGGATGATGCGTGCATCTCCCACGTTGGCCGTGTACAAGACACGCTGGCGACTGGCCATTCCCCTGAGTTTGGCGGTTATAGACTCGCTAGGGACGGCCTGTGACGGTTCTGACGGGCCATCTTTTTCCTTTTCTGATTCTTGCGACTTGGCCAATACCTTGCCGGCAGCAACATTTGCAGCGGCTGGGGCAATAGCCAGAGAGCCAGTGACGGATCGATCACTGGGCACGCGGTCCTCCCAGCGAAGAACCGCAATGGCCGCTGTGCAGCCGCTGTTCTTGAGCGGAAGCTTCTCGAGCTGGGCGTCGACAGATGTAAATGTCATGTCCAGGAGCTCGGGAATCGGCATGTTGGGGTGTTTTCGTATCATGTCTTCTAGAATAATGTGAAGCTTCTTGCCGCACCAGTCCGCAGCGAATGTGCCGGCATGACCGTCAAAGATGGCAAAGTAGCCATTGTCCGACTCAGAGACCTCTTTCTGAGCAGCCTCTTTGTCGTCCTTACTTGACTTGTCCTTTCCGGCAGATGCGTCAACCGCGGGAGCCGGAGTGTCTAGGAAGTTGTACAAAAAGGCATGCGTGTCCTCCATCGTCCGGCGGCATTTCTTGTTCCTATCTTCCCAAACACCGACACGGAAGGTGGACTTTGGCCCGGGGACCGAGTCGCCGGCCGAGTTGTTGTGCTGGCCCTGGGGTACGGCGAGAGCTGGGTCCTGCTTCCCGAGCTTCTGGAGCGGCGTCTGAGCGCCTGCGTCGGATCCCGAGCGGCCGACCTGGGAGAAGTTGAGCGAGTTCCTGGCCGAAGCTAGCAGGCTGCTGGCCTTGCTGCTGACGCCACTACTCCTGCGCTTCTTCTCGCCGGTATCCTGTCGAGTTGGGGGGCTGCCATTGCCGCTGCGCTTCTCGCCGCTGGCCGCCTGGTCTGCGTTCTTGATGGGAACCGCAGAGGCCGTGGTCGGGCTGGCCTCGGGAGAGGGCGACTTGCCGTCGCTCTTGGAATCGCTTTCAGACTTGGCCCCCGACGAGTTGTTGGAGGCTCCGCCAAACATTCTATTTAGCAGACTTCCTCCGTGAGAGGAGAGACTGCGACGCTTGTTACCGGCCAGTTTGTGGAGGAGGAAGAGACGTCCGGAGCCGGAGAGGGAGGAGGATGTTGGAAGTTGGTTGATGAGAAACGGGTTGCGTTATAGAGCAAGGCAGATCGGTGTCGCAGAGAAGCGAAAGGGTGTTGGGGCTATTCGAACAGCGTCGTCGCGGGGCTGCGGATGGATGGCTATGGATCGCACTCGTGGGGGAACGAAGACGAAGGGGATGGAGCGTGATTGGATGGCCCAGGCGCCTAGTGCAGCCGTGATTCGATGCGAATTCCAGGGATGTCTAAGGGGCGTCGCAAGAGTCGAGAGACTGTGCCAGTGAGCTTGCAGGACAGGACTTGAGATGGATCAAAGATCAGAGCGTTAGGTTGCTATTTTAGAGTTGGGGCAGCATTAGGAGGGGGCATGGAAATGGATGACATGGGCGGGGACAGCGGGGAGCATTAACATGGAAAATATCCAGCTGATGCTTAGTGCTGTGGTTTGCGGTGACAAGGGCCCTGTAGAGCCGTGCAAGCGCTAACGTCTTGCGTTGCGTAACAGCCAGCGATGAGTTGATTTGAAAGGATACTGTTGAGGACACAGTGAATCACATCACGGGCTTTGTTTATGTGTGGCAACTTGGACTTTGTGCTCCAAGGCAAACACTTGACGGTAAACAGGCAGCTTTGCCTCTGGTGACGATGACGATGGGATGAGGGAGCGGCGGCATGGCATGTTCATGTTCATGTCCGGGCCAGGGTGCGGATAGTTCGAGGCAAACAGGATTCAGCAGAGCGCCAATGCAGTACATACCAGACACAGGTTTCCGTATGTTCTATTTTTATCGTGTAGGTAATCAAATGGTGGCTCGGATAGAATCGTCCCCCCGGAAGTAAGAATAAAGAACAGAGTTTCGTTCTTCTCCGGTGAATATCAAAGTAAGAACATGAAGAGAAAAAGCAAAGCTGATCTGGGGGCTGCGCAATGCTGCATTTTGAGCAATAGGATTCTTTGTTGGCGTCTCCAGGCCGTCCATTAGCGCCTCCGGGGATAATTAGTGCAGTGCAGTGCAGCAAGCACCAATAAGCTGTGCTGCTGTGCTACCCTTACATGGGCATCTCAGCGAGCTCTCACGTCACCTAGAATACATGCCCGTCCTGGTACAGTAATATCAGCTGCTCTTCCCTGCTTCCGGCTTTGTACTGCGAGGCCACCAAATCCAGTGCTGCCTGTGCACCCTCGAGTTTCGAGACACCATCTGCCTGTTCGAGACAAAGACGCTCCAGCTCGGCGACATTTGCTGCATCAAATGGAGGCGCCAGATTCGAGGCGGCGGCTTCGGCGCTCTTAGTGGACGCGGGGGAGCTTTAGCGCCTCCATCAATGCCTTGCTTAGCAGCCCTGCGTGTCCACTTGATCGTGTTGCTCTCTTTTTCCTCCGGATCATGTCCTTTGTTGATCCTGGTAAGGCCGCGATCGCCGAGGGTGGGAATCACCGAGGCCGCGGAGTATGAAGCAAATACGAGATGGTGAGAAACTACGTGTAGGTAGCCAAGGCATGCGGATAATACTGCTTCAAAGAGTCCAGAGACGGTCAATATCCAGCCTTGACAAAGACATTACTACTGGACAGCTACAGCGGGATGAAGGAGTCCTCTCTGGTCAATCATTGTAATGGATAACCTCTGCGTGCGTAAATATATCTGCAAGTGTATGCTTCAAATCATAATGGCCATCAACACCTCTTGCGCCCAACGAGAAAACGTAACACGGCTCACTCCCATCTAAGCCCCGTCCACATATATATAATAACATGCTCCGCTGGACGATCCCCTGTGGTATCATCGTCGTTTGAATCATCTGGATCCCTCATTAAAGAGACTTTCGCCCTTACTTCTTCCCATGCTCAACGGAGTCTGGTAGGTTCCGCTGGGAGGCTACTCCGAGGCTTCTCATTCATTATTTCATTCGCGGATTCGTCATAAAGTAGTAGCAGCAGCCGGTTACTTTCGAAGGCTGTCGAGTCGGGCCTGAAGGTCATCATCGACCGGGTCACCGCTACCGCCTCCAGCCCCAACGGCTTGCGCAATCTTGCCCTCGGACACGGCAGAGTTGCCCAGGGCGGTTGGAGTCTCCCCAAGCTATTGTTCCATCGGTCAGTCATGTTGCGCATTGGGCCTGATACAGGAGAGGAATGTAGCCTTACAGCTTGGTTCAGGTCAATGCCAATCTCCTCCAAGACTTGTTCAACAACTTCGTCACCTTCTTCTTCGATTCCAACATCCATGGCGTCATCAACGGCGTCATCCATCATCTCTTGCCTCTGTTCCATAATGTCGTTTTCGCGTTCGAATTCCATGGCAATACGTTGGAGCTGGGGGAGGTTCATGGACCTGTTCATGCTGCCCAATGCCATCGTGGCACCCTTCATGGCCTGCATCATCTGCTCGTTTGTTCGATAGGTCTGGCTCGCCCGTCAGTATGCGCATACGGCAGGTTACTATCTGCGCGGAACAAGGTCATACCTGGAGCCGCAGGGAAATCTTTTGCAGCTGGCTACGCATGCCGTAAAACTTCTCAATGTACCGCCGTGTGCGCACCAGGTCCTTGGCTTGGATCTTGCACGCCCCCATCTGCCCATTCTTGGCGCTCGTCTTGATCTGCTGTATCAGCGTCTTCTCCTGTTTCTCCAGCTTGACGCGGGTCTGGTCGAGTTCGCGAATCGCCTTGTCGAGCATGCGCTGGTTCTTGCGTAAACGCTCGGCCGGCGTCATGCGCTTGCCAAAGGCCCATTCTAGGATCTGCAATGGAAGTCGAGGTTAGGTGCCGCTATACAGACAGGCAGAGGCATTGCCCTCACATTCATGATGACGACGGCTGCGTCTTGCGGAGAAGCGACAATCGCAGAGTCTTGCTTTCCGGACAGGAAGAATAATTCGGGCGACGGACGAATTCCGGCGAGAAATTGAACGATGAAGCGGACAGGAACTGGATGATATAGTATCTGCCTAGCGGAGTGCCCGAGGAGCGACGTCGTCTGGCATGTTTGCGTTGCTAGTCGGGACTGGGACGTCAGTCGGCCAGGAAGCACCGCCATGTACCCCCACGGCGGTTCGCAGGCGTGAAGATACTTGTGCCGTCAACGCCCGGTTTTTGGGGGCCTGCGATAAGATAGCGCGTGGTTCCCGAGCTTGTGCCGAGGCACTAGGCCAATCAGGGCAGCTTCGTCACCGGGGGGCGCGAATTTGCTTAAACATCATGCAACCTTTTTACTTGACGAACCCCATTCAAAGCCCGACCCTCGTGCTCCTACCCGATCTTTCGACCTTTTAATTTTGACATCATCATCCACACTCCCTGCATCTCTACCCTTCAATTTACCCTTCAGCTCGACAATGCTGCGCACAAGCAGTCCTTGACCAGCATGAGCCAAGAATACTTCAACGACAAGGGCAAGGCGCCCGCCAGCCGGGACTCGGACGATGCCGACCTCGATTCCGCTGGCCCAGCCGGGGAGCGGCCCAAATACATGACGGTCGGCAACGGCACCACATCCGAGCACGCCGCTCGTCTCCAGAGCATGCTGGACATTGATTCGGGATACGGCGGCAGCATCATGGGCGACGAGCCGGGCATGTGGGACATGCAGCCCCATGGCCACCAGCGACAATCCGGAGCTATCCACCAGCTGTGGTACAATTCCCAGAGAGCCACGCTGGGCCGGTCAATCAACAAGGTGCTGGATCTGCTGCACGGCCTTCGCGAGATTAACGCCGTGTGGCCCGCGCACTACCCGTCGGTTCAGCGAGCCGAGAAGATGGAGTCTGATGTGCCTCGCCCCGGCATCCTGCACTCGTCGACCATGGAAGACATCACGGCCAGGTCCAGCCAGGCACCGCCACCCATGCTTAGGAGAGCCATGACCAGTCTTGAGGATGCATCCGCCGAATCCAGCCAGGCCGCCGAGACTCGTCCTGCAGCAGAGCCGCGGCTCGTTTCGCCACAGATTGCACAAGAGTTTTCAGTGTTGAAATTGGATCTCAAACTTGGAGCTCTGCACCAGGCCGAGCTGGTACACTCACTGGAGAAGGGCTCCATTGCGTCGCTCCTGGATGGAAAAATCAGCTCCAGCATCAAGCATCTCGTGAATCTCCGCGAACGTATCGAGGACAAGTCAAGCAAAGTACTCATCACAGGCGATCTGAACGCAGGCAAGTCGACGTTCTGCAATGCCCTTTTGCGACGCAAGGTGTTGCCCGAAGACCAACAGCCTTGCACTGCCATATTTTGCGAGGTGCTAGACGCTCGGGAAAACGCTGGCATCGAAGAGGTCCACGCAGTCCACAGGGAGATGATTTACAACCGAAACGACGAGTCGACCTATGACGCATACTCTCTTCAAGAGCTGGAAAATATTGTGATTGACAATGAAAAATACGTCCAGTGCAAGGTCTACGTCAAGGACGTTAGAACAATTGATGAATCCCTACTCAACAACGGTGTCGTTGACATTGCCCTTATTGACGCTCCAGGCTTAAACTCTGACACCACCAAGACGACGGCCATTTTTGCTCGGCAAGAGGAGATTGACGTTGTCGTGTTTGTCGTCTCCGCAGCAAACCACTTTACGCAGTCTGCCAAGGAATTTATCTGGGCTGCCGCTGCGGAAAAGGCCTACATTTTCATTGTCGTCAATGGCTACGACTTCATTCGGGACAAGGAGCGATGCCAGAAGATGATCCTGGATCAAGTTGCAGGGCTGAGCCCACGTACACACAAAGAAGCTTCCGAGCTCGTCCACTTCGTGTCCAGCAACGTCATCCCAATGGCGCCTTCACCCCCCGGCGGACCCAGCGGAGGCGGCAGTGGAAGCGGCAGCGGAGGTGGCGATGATCCCGGCGATGACAAGGGCAAGGACTCGGACAAGGTTCGAGACTTTGAGAAGCTCGAGCAGTCTCTCCGCAGATTCGTCTTAGAAAAGCGAGCTAGATCGAAGCTTGCCCCCGCAAGGACGTATCTGCTCAACATCCTCAACGATGTTGGGACGTTGGCCACGGTCAACCACGAGGTGGCTCAGTCCGAGTTTGATCGAGTCACCCAAGAGCTCAAGGAGCTTGAGCCCCAGATTCTGGCCAGCAAAAAAGCCCGATCGGAAGTCGACGAACAGGTCGTTCACAATATTGAGGAGACGTGCAAGGACATTTACGATCACACCCGAGGACACCTCAACGCTGCCATCACCTATGCCGGAAGCACCAAATACGATATCCCATATCCTGGCATCTTTGGTGCCTTTGGATACGCCGACGACCTCAAGGACGCCATTCTCTCCCACATTGCCGATGCCGTCAACGGCTGTGAGGACTACGCCCGAGCCCAGACGGTCAAGGGCGT
The DNA here is from genome assembly GCA_003439915.1 of Trichoderma atrobrunneum. Classification (NCBI taxonomy): domain Eukaryota; kingdom Fungi; phylum Ascomycota; class Sordariomycetes; order Hypocreales; family Hypocreaceae; genus Trichoderma; species Trichoderma atrobrunneum. The sequence continues at coordinate 12,933 of PNRQ01000080.1, forward strand.
CAACGCCATCAAGCAGCTCGGCTTGCTTCACGTGGGTGACGAGTTCCAGAATCTTCACTTCCGGCCAGACGTCATGTTCCGCCGGAAGAAGGATGCCCTTGCCCGCCAGGTGGACGTGCCCACTGAGTTTGCCGACTTTGTGGACTTTTCAACCTTGATGCATAGCCAGGAGAAGTTTGCCGGCACGGGTATGGCCCTGACTATTGCTGGCGCTGTTGTGCCTCGCATGCTGGGGATGAATTCCTGGGTGGACCACGCCATGATGGCGACGCGCATCATTGGTAATGATAACCTTCGCAGGCTCATCCTGCCCGGCATTGTCGTTGCTGGTATGTAACCCCTGATCCCCCTCTTACTGCAGGTGTAGACTTTTTGCTGACTGATTCTTCTTTAGCCATTGCCGCATCGGCATATGTACTTCAGCAGATTCCCAACTCTCTCCCCCACCGGCTGGCCAGGAAGATTGAGGCACAGCTCGCCGAGATTGATTATGTTCACACCAACGCCTCCAGAATCTCGGGCTCGGTCCGCACCGTTCTGCGCATGCCCGCCGACAACCTGCGCGTTGGCCTCGACCACAGTGTCAAGGACCTCAACAAGAAGCGCGACGAGACGTTCAAGGTCAAGGGCGAGAGCGAGCGAGCCTCCAAGTTCTTCCGCAAGCTGGTTGGCGAAAGCCAGGTCCAGAAGAACATGGTTGAGGGCGTGGACCTCGACACGCCGCCGCAGAACTTGCACTAAAAAATGAAATTGAGGCTTTTATATAACGCGTGATGAAACGAATTAGATTGGGACTCATGATGTTTTTTTTCTATCCTTGGCGTTTACAGGATTACGGAGATTGAAAACAAAGGAATGCGCTACGAAGTGCTGTTCTGAGGAAACGGGGGGTTTTACAAAAAAAATACATATACCAAAAAATTGGTGAAAGAAGTGGGCGGAATGAAAATGGAAATTCATGGATGGAGCTACAACTCTGCTCTCCTCTAGTCTTTGTACCTGGTTTCCTGTCTATAGCATAGCCATAGCGTTATGAAGTTTGCGTACGTTGTTAAACAGTTGATATAGCGCAGTTTTAGTTTTGACAAAAACAGATGAGTGAGAATGAAGAGAATATCAAAAGGGGGTATGACCCGTCGTTCTAAGAAAAAGACGTCTAGTTCTATCCAAGATTGCTGCGATGTATGGAGTAGTTTCTAAGAAAATGACGTCTAATTTTATCCAAGATTGCTGAGATGTATGGGTTATTTCTTTTGGTGTGAAATTGTCAAGGCCACATGATTTGGCGTAGTCTCTCCTTTTCGAGCTCGCCCCCAAAGATGTGGTCGATGGGTTCTCTGGCAAGGGCGCAGATTTGGGGTTTGTCGAGGCGAAAGTGTTGAGCGACGAGGCGGTATTCGTTGGATAAGGGGCTGCCGAAGATGCCCACGTCGTCGGTCTATAAACTCTGTTAGCCTTTTCCCTGTCATGACACATAATATCGTTTCCAAAGGATGAAATGAAAAGATGGTGACGATGGAACAAAACTTACTCCCAGAGACACCTTGACGCCCTCAACGGCCCTCCACTCGCCAAAATGATGGCCCTCGAAACCACTCTTCACCATGCCCGCGTGCACGTTACAGCTTAAACATAATTCCAGACACAACTCATCCTTTCGTAACGCAATCTCGCGCTTCGTATCTTCGTCTTCGCAAATAACGTGGCCCAAACGATGCGGTTTCCAACTCAACAAAGTCTTCAACTCCTCCGGCGAAGCACTACTCTCCGCCTCTGCGAAATGCACCGTAATACCCAACCCAGCCTCCCTCGCCTTTTCAAACAACGGCGTGAAGAGCGCGACTTCGCCCTTAGGACGAGCAGCTGGATCACCGCAGAGATCCAACCCCACGATGCTTTCGGGCAAAGAAAGCGCGAGATCGAGAATAGACGACGCGGTGGCGAAGTCGTGGCGTCTGTCGATGGAGAGGATGAGGCGCGTATGCAGAGCCGGATGGGAGGTTTCAAAGGAGGAGATTGTGCTGAGGAGGATGGAAATGTATTCGGTTGTGGAGAAGAACGGGGTAGAGCGGGGGGTTGTGCGGAGTTCGAGGTAGACGACGCCGTCAGAGAGGAAGGATTGGAGGACGGATGTAGTGGCGTGGCGGAGGGAGGGTTCGTCTGTGAGGAGGGCGTAGATGTATTTGCTGAAGAGGGGGAAGAAGCTGTTGATATATATCAGAGTTTTGTTGTTGAGAGAGAATGACGAAAAGGACAGATGAGTGTACTGCTTCCTTACGTTTCGAGATTGTAGTCATGTTTGCCCTCTGGTATCACGAGCAGCGGATCTTCTAGGTCTGTTTCTCCGGCGGCATTCTTCTTGAGCCATATCTCGTGGAGTGTTTGGCGGGAGATGCTGCCGGTGAGATGAGCGTGAAGCTGGAAATATGTGAGTGATTATTCTTGCTTGAGGGTTAGAGATGAGAGAGAAGGGGGAACGGACCTCGATTTTGGGTAACGCTACAAAATCCATGATTTTACTTATTTGGGCTGTGTGAAGAAGTATGTAGAGAGATAAGAGGTTGTGAGAGTGACCAGTTATGAGGAGGATGAGGGTGAGTGGTGATGGTTTCCATTAGCCCCACAGTTGGAAGCTTACGGATCTTGAATCTCACTCACAAGAACTCATCAGAGTAATTACAATCAAAATCAAAAGCACATCACAAGAGTAGAGTCATATCTCATATTCCTCATCATCACATCTTAACACAGCATGCCAAACTCATGATTCTACCCAATGGCAATATATATATGTAATAAAATGCAGAGTGGTGAAACTACACCACGTCCGGAGATGAGATATGGCATCAAACCTACTTCGTACAAACAAAACTCCCCTCCCAAGTGGCCCTCTTTTATTGTTCCTCCCATAGTTGTTGTAGAAAACCCTTCCACATAGAGTCCACCCAATAACATACAGCCAGCCAGCAGTTCGTCAAACAGGCCAGGGCAATGATATGCCTTTTCTCTCTCCCACCTTCATCAAAAAGGTTATTGTACACGAATGGAGGGGACCATGCTTGATCTCGCATGCTCAGGTCCTCAACCACCTACATCACCATTTCACCTCCATCATCGTAATTGTAAGCCAGTCATTACATTAGAACCAAATCGTTTTCCCAGTTCCAAAGCACCCTGCTTTTGCTACCATGTGGTGCCCCCAATTCAGTATTGTTTTGTTTTTTTCCTGTCTTTTCTTCTTTTTTCGTCAATATCTTCACAAGGCAGCCTTGGTCTCAGGACCCAGTGCAGCTCCGACCTGGTCCGCCGTGCTCCCCTCAGCCCCCGCCGTCAACAGCTCGCTGCCCGTCTGGCGCATGTTATACTCCTGCTCCATGGCAGTCAGCTGCTGGTCCTCGGCAAACGACAGCGCAAACGGCACGCCGAGGAAGAGCGCGGAGGTGGTGATGACCCAGGCGCCCTTGCCGCCAAAGGACAGGACGCTCCAGGCGGCGCTGGTGACGGCGTTGACGCGGCTCGACACCCAGCCTCGGGCGGTGGGGGGGATGATGTCGCGCAGAGCGTATAGCCGCTCGGCGAGGGTTTCTTCTGAGGGGTCGAAGTCGGACTCGTTGGAGATTTCGGATTCTGCAGTAGAAGAAGATTTGTTAGGACCGGGGAATGCTTGACGAGATGGGTTCATGGAGCATACCGGTATCAGTAAAGTCGTCCTCGTCCAAGTCAGCAGCCGAAGCGTGCTGGAAGTGCTCGTCCTCAACCTCGGTAAGAGTAACCATCTTGACTGGCAATTAGGCTATGTGGGTGTATTGATGCAAAAGTACACAGAGTCCAAGAACTGAACACTGCGCAGAATGATATTGAATATCGGCAACAAAAAGCTGCAAGTGGCGATCCCAAAAGTTGCCGGTTGCGGGGCTCTCCAAACTCGGAATGCGTTACGGTATTCTCGTCTTGTTTTCAAAAGCTGCAATGCTAGACGCAGAGAGAGTCGATTGCAGGGGAATCCTGGAGCAATGCTTGCGAAGAAGAAGATGCGATTAGTGCCTCAATTGCCGGGCCTCGATAACAGTTGGAGTCAAATTTTTTGGCTTCTCTTTACTGCAGGCCGATAATGGGTCTCTTGCCGGACGTTTGGTGGTTTAGCCGAAGAAATCGCAGGCAACGGGTCACGTGCTGCGTTGTGCATTTGCCTGTTCTAGTTTGTTCTGCCATAATGAGCGGCTGTGACGTAGTTCTATGAGCTGCTGGTATTGTATTTTGGCCATCCTTCAATAGCTTCTTTGCATTGCCTCTTGTGTCCAGGACAATGTGATGAGCTTTGCAAAAAACTCGTGTGAAAAAAGGCATCAATGCCAGTTAGCCGTCCAAAGTGTCACAACCACAAACCGCAGCTGCTGAGCCTGTCCCAGCTGAAAGAGCTAAAAATACGCCTGGTCCAAATCCAAAACTTGCAGTACGACAGTGGCCACAAGCTATTCCCAATCATCAATCACATCATTTTCGGTCCTCCGGGCAATATTTTGGCAAAGTAGATATAGGTACCGACTTTAGGAAAACATTTTCTTCAACAAACACCCTGGCCATGATGTCATTGCACCCCGTCACCAGGTAAAAAAGGCCCTTCATCGACAGTACGAGTATGTTAGTAAAAAGAAAAGAAATGCCGCGCGTGCCACTTTGTACGCCGCCCAGCCCGTTTCGTCAATGAAGCTGTCGAATTTTCCTTCCCAAATCCTTCCTCGCATATCCGCGGCTCTGGCTCATTTCGCCGCTGCCTCCTTTTCATGGTGGTCCTCATGGCCACACCGAGCGTGTGATTGCTCACCAATTGTTGTTTAATCCTGTCCAGTGGCTTTCTCCCTCCCTGCATTCGCTACGACACTGGGATTACAATTCTTGGGCGCAAATCTCATCATCTGGCCTCCCATTGCTAACCTCATCCGCCCCCAGTATGATGCACACTCACTGCATCTCGTGCAAAGTTCTTTTTATTTTCGCTGTAGATGGAAAATGCGCCGAGCGGACACTGCCCAATTGTCATTTACTTGCCTATTAGGTGCAGCGAGTGTGGCGCCCGTCATCCGGAATGCACACGAGATGGTGACTGACCTACCCTGAAAGGAACAAAACCTGATTGCACTTTTGCGCATACCTTATTCTGAATATGCAAAAGCACACACTTCTCTGCGTGCAATGATAGTTCATGAATGATGCTACGTAATCATAAATTCCGCAGTGACATACTGAGACTTTCCCCATCATTCCTCGTGTCTTGGTCGAAACTCCGTAATCCGTGTTAGTCGCCCTGAGATCTTGCTTTCTGCGGATCATCGCATCACAACAGCCATACCAAACACGTGTTTTGTAATTCCATGCCACATCTCATATCGTCTCGACCAGACCAAGTCTCAGTCTCAAACACATTTACTTCTAATTCGGATCAACAGGCCGAATCCAAGGACGCGAGCAAGCACAGACACAGAGTCATGGGCTGCCTCCTCAACTTACACGCCCGAATCATACACCCCAAATCAGCCTCGCACTGCACCTGATCCTCCAGCAAAGCAAGTCATATCAAGAAAAACCCCAAAGATGCTGCATTGTCTTTTTTTTCTCCATTCCATCCCTGTTTGACTTTTAGGCCAACTTCCGTAACCCCCCTTGCCTTTACTCCGTATAAAAAGTAAATTTATATATAAAAAAAAGAAAAAAAGTATTTTACCCGATCACGATGTTACTCAACCACATACAAGGGTAGCTAGCACATACAAACTTACAACATGCATACGACGATACGTAAAACCCGCCGAATCAAACGCGCGCTCCTTGACCGTGCCCAATTTACCCCGGAAATGCCTTACCTAAAAAGAATTTCATTCCCAGGTCCCTTCGCCGCAATCCTTCATGTTCTTACGCCGCACAGATCGGGGGCAGACTCACACCGCCCGCCCGTGCATTTCATTCTTTCGGGGGGCCGGTCGATCAGAAAAGAGGTCTTGTGATCGCCCTTTTTGACTTTTTCTTTTTATGTATTTCCTGCAAAGCTTTTACCAACCCGCAGGTGAATATTAATTACACATAGGTTTCGTAAAAAAAGGGGGCAAACATGCCGGGGGCCGGAAACAAAGAGCCACGATGCGATGGTCTCGGATGCTGGGGCCGCTCTTGTACAACTACAGTAGCACGCTAATGTACATCCAAGTACTCCGTACACTCATAGTGACTCTGGGGAAAACACATCGGCCGCATCGGCCATCCCAGGCTTTTCTCCTGCTGTAGAGGGCAAAAGGAAAAGGTCTTGGCTTCCCCAGGAATCGTCGCCGACAAAAGAGTCATGTCTCAGCGCTAGATTGCTCCGGACTCCGGATTATCACGTAAACTACTCGTACTACTGTTAGTAGTAGGTATCGTGACCGCTATGGAGTATTTTAGAGAGGAAATAGAATTTTGCGGCCAGCGGCGCCGAAAACCCGGGGTCGGAGAAATCCGTGCAGGGCATGACGAGAAAGAGCCAAACCAAACCACATGACGAGCCCTCTTCTCGGTAGCTCGAACCGAAAACCCCAGCTTTACTACTGACCCTTTTTTTTTCTTCCCGGCTCTTTTCTTGTTCGGGAGCAAGTACAGAGTACAACGGGTGGACAATGAGTTGTCATGTAAATGAGACGAGTATCTCTGGGAATACTCGCCACGGGAGAAGACAGAAAGCGCGTAATAACATCAATGGCAGTTTCACGATAGTATTTCATTTGTGTTTAATGCAGGTTTACTATCCATGCGGCCACCCTCAACGTATTCGTATCGCAGTCACCTTGGGACACAGATGGGAAAGAACTATATGGCCAATCAAAATGCAACGGGAGCGACTGTGCGTGAGAAAAGAGAAAAGAACAAAAGAAGAAGCGACGAAAGAAGGAAAAATTGCCGGCGGTGCGAAGGCGTGCCATTGAGGTGCTTCTTAAACTTGTACGTAAGACGGGAACAGCGAAACTGGGGGGAGGGCAGTGATGAGTGATCTGCCTCCATCGTGACTCGTAAAAGGGAATTAGAAAAGAATGAACCAAACTAGAAAGAACAAGGAAAAAGAGGAAATGATTCAATACCTGATCGTTAGTATGGGTACACAGAACAAGGTACCTGCAATACAAAAAATACAAACCCGAGCTGGAATCAATTTTTTCTCATTTTTGCCGTCCTCGTGATGGTACAGTGCCGACGCCCGGATGGGTCCGTTTGCAGAGCCACAGCGTTTGCCCCCTGGGCTAAGGGGTTTTTTGGGGTCTGCCAAAAAAGAAAACCTAACGAAAAAATCAGAGACAGAGAGAGAAAGAAGAAAAAGGAAACGGGGCGAGTTTAGTCAAGGGACCCACGATTTACTAACAGGTGGCCACTGCTTTTTTCTCCGCCAAGAGAAGTGTCTCTCTGGGCAGGGCAATTTACCTTCAAGACGGCGCTGTGCTTCCCCCAGATTTTCATAGCCGAGAGACTACTACTCCTCCATACTACTGCTAGGGCAGACAGGCAATGTGTTACGGGATGCAGTTGAATACTACTTCCCGCCTGCTGCCACCCTCCCGTACCCTCAAGACGCTGCTAGTTTGTTTTCTCTTTTCCCGGGGAAGGCTGCTGCTCCATTGGACATTGGATCATTGGAGGTAAAGCAGCAAAGGAGCAAATGTGTAGATGAAGCAGCCCTCGTCGATGTATGCATAAATGAAACGGATCAATGAGCAGCTTGCTTTCGATCTATGTACCGAAACTGTCTGGGCACTGTGTCCGAGAATACTATTTCATCACCTGCGGATGATAGCTCTCTTTTTGGTATTACTGCATGTAAGAGGTACCAAGGTACCAAGCGTAATGTACTTGAAGGTACTCTGTTCCGAAGTGCAAAATCCATGATCGGCGTGGATTGCCCATTTTCCAGTTGCCAGTTTTGCTCCTTTGCGGCTCGTGTTCGCCGCGTTTGCGCCATCGCCAGGTACGGAGACGTCGACCTGTACCTATGCAAGGTACATGCAGACACTTTGCAAACAAGTCAGCAGCACAGTTAGTACGCACCTAGCCTCCTGCGAGCCCGTCACAAACCAGCGCCATCCTGGGGTCATCAGGTAAACTGGGGGTAATGGAAACGGCAGACTCAGAAAGCTGGGGGTAATGGAAATCGAAAGCTCCGGCCGGCTTTCTGCTTGTGGGGTCAGCCGATGGCCGACGGGGACCCGGTGCGGGGCTTATCCAGGCCGTGCCGAATATATTGGGGAGCTGGCGTTTTATCCACGTCTTGTTTGGCTGCTGGGCTTTTGTCCGGCATTAGTGGCTTCTCTTGCTCTATCGATCAGGTTTCCTATTTGCTGGCGGTGGGTAATTGTCCAGCTCCAGGCCGGGCCAATGCATTGGCAAGGGACACGTACTGTGCTGTACACGTCCGTGGCAGTACCTGCACAATGCCTGCATGCCAGCAGCGCCGAATCGAACGGACAGGATAGGGGGTGATGAAAATTTCTTCCACCACGGGTCCGGTTGGCCATAGGGGCAGCCACGCAATCTTGCTGGCGTCGCAGATTGGGTCGTCGTCGGCAGCCGCATTGTGCCTCGTGGTCAAGCAGACAGGGCCATTGGCCCGCTACCCGCTTCCGCCATGCAGGCATCGAGCTGCTCCCACTACTCCGTAGATGCTCTAGGGCTCTAGGACCATCAGCTCGAAAGAAGGAGTGCATCCCCGCGGCTGGCCGCTGGGTCGCGCCAAACGGGAAGCCAGCTGTACATCCCGGGACCCGTCGCCGGGACGATTCGAGCGGGCAGCAAGGAGGTTGCAATTGTCCATGTACGAGTCCTGTAAAGGCTAGTTGGCTAGGTACAGGAGGTAACTTTGCACTTTTGTTGGGAATTCCTCGACGGCATGGCTTGGATACCCCGGATCTACTTGGTCAGCCTATTCGTGAATGTGCACCGTCCAAGTGTTCTGCAAGTACAATTGCCTGGGCCTGGAAGAGGCGGTATGTGAAAAGGCCACCTGCACCATATGCTGGCAGCCTCGGAGAATAAAAAAGAAAAAAGGGAATTGAAAGAAAATTAGAAAGCGAGACTAGACCATGCGCGTTGTGGAGGCGTTTGTCAGGTGGCCTTTTTTGTTTTTTTTCCTGTCCCTTCTGGAGGCGAAATTTGCTGACTATGACAAACAAGCTCGTAACAGCTATTGTTGTCGCAGAAACCTTGCAGGGCTAGAAGCCATCCTGGCCAACCCTGCATTGTCACGATGGCATTTTCGAAACAAGTGAGAAGACGACGAGCCAGGCTTGGGATCCAATGGATTTGCACGACTTGAGGAAATGCTAGGGGTACGTACACCAAGCAATTACAGCAAATTCTGTAAACTCGAAGCAGTCGTATACCTGCTCAGCAGCATGCGCAAATACAATCGTCGTAGAGACCAAGTATACAATTTGCTTGGATTGTCGTCCAAAGATGTGGACACACTCACTGGCGTCGATGTTGCCGCTCCCCCTTTTGGAAATCGGCTACTTGCCTGCCTAGTGGTAATAGGCGGCTAAGGATGGACAATCCAGAAGCTAGAAAATCGCACGTCAGCGTGGCATCACATTGCAACTCAAAAGATCAATGCAGGTCGGCAAGGGTATAGAAACGAATTGTCAAGCTGAGACAACCTTGAAGGAATCCTGTGCAACAAACAGCGATTCTGACTCCATCCCTTGCAGCTGTACGAGCACCGCTACAGCACAGTACACGGTACCGAGTCTGGTGATGACTCGCAGGATAGACACGGCCAAAGGCCATTAGGCACGGAGCACCGCATGAGGCTTAGCCGTGGCTCCAGCAGATGCCTCGTGTGGCAGAAGAGCATCAAGCGGATGACAGAAAAAGCAAAACCGCAAAATAGATACGTATATACATTCAGTCATATAAGCACCTAACCACCTCGTAGAACACCTACCTAGTATTCAGCCAGCAGCCGAACCTTATTATATAAATATTATAGCAGTTATTAATATATATATATATATAGTAGCAGTTACTAGAGAAATATAGATATAATAGGGAAATGTAGATATAGTAGGGAAATGTAGATATAGCAGTAGGCGTATGGTTTACCTCTTCCCGGTCTCGTTTTTCTGTCCTCCGCTTGAGCATCAGCAGAACCTCGAGAGGTGACAAGGAGGGGGAGAGGGGCAGCCCCAGGCCATCTGGAGAAGCTGTGAGAACATCAAGAGGAAAGAAAACGAAGCAGGAAAAATTGGATTGCTCTAGCGCAGAGCCTCGAATAGCCGGCTCCTAGCCTAGAGGTACGTACCGAGAGTACTCTATGCCCTCCGCCGCAGTACCTCCGCCGCCACACGTCAACGGCGTTGTCATCTGGTACCTCGGGCCTCCTGGGCAAGTCACCGGGCCGGAGGATATGGCGGAATTGGCCAGGAGGTGCCGCATTGCAGCGCCTGCACTTGCCTGCAGCCCGGTGCTGGTTCCTGATTGCTGAACGGTCAGGTACCGGGCGCCCGGACCACGCTTACTACCCGATGTGGCCTAGTGGGCAGTTGCTATTTGGTAATATTGCGCTGGGAGTATGTAAGAATATGTAAGGGAAATGCACGGAGGGTGAGGTCATATCGCGATCCAGCGCATGTGCTCTGTTTTTTCGGTCGTCTTGGGGGCCGCTTGCGTGCGTACGCCGTATGCGAAATACTGTGCAGGATTTTTTCGTTTTTTTCTTTCCTTTTCCCATTGCCCCTTTCGTCACCCTCCCGTCGGTACCTTAGGTACCTGGTTGCGTCTGGACTAAGTGAGTACCTCTGTACCTTTTACGGAGTACAGTATGAGCACTGGCGGTTTAGAAATTTGCCCCGGCCGCATTGGAGATGAGGGCGAGAGTCATCTGACCGCGTGCCAACGGTCTAGACGGAGGGAAGGCAAAACGGGATGCTGGCAAAAGAGTCCAATGGATGCGGCGCAGCAGAGCCAACGTGATTGATTGATTGAGATTTGATTTGAAAACTGCTAGCGGGAGAGAGGAGGAGAGGAGAGCCCCCTATAATGGATGTTGGAAGCTGAGTGAGTGAGTGAGTGAGTGAGCTACAGTACAGTACTTGAATTAGTACCACCTATGAGGACATGGAGGGGCACAAGTGTGTGTGCTTGGAAAAGGTAAACTGAGGTCATTGGTACGACAGAAGCAGCATCTCAACCGGCCCGGCACACCGGCTGGCGCTGGTACCGGTGACCACAGCAGCCCTGGAGAGTTGCTGGAAACGAAAAGATTCGAGAAACAGCGGAGCCTGCACTAGCACGGGGGCAGCGGAGGTACGTGCGGATACTCGAGTACCTAAGGTACCTCCCTCAGGGTGCACGGTACGCGGTACACGGTACTTGGGCGCAAGCGTGCAAGCGCCGCAGCGCCTCCAGAGCCCAGCTAGAGCCCATCCACAGGGCCAGCGCAGGGGCTCCAGTTCTGGGCCTGGCTTGGCCCACCGGGGGAGGGGCAGCGAGCAGGTCACCAGCCAAGTACCGTCGCGTACCAGCAGGCAAGTGACGGCCTTTGAAAGACGCGGGCAAGAGTCACGAAGCGATGCGAATCCGTCGCCGAATTACTTAAAGGCGCGGCCGCCAGTTGCGGTGCCTCGTGGAATCGCCTGGCATCAGCATCAGCATCACATCTTGATTATTTTGGGCCTGTCAGCAGCGCCAATTGGCTTGCAATTCCTCACTTATCATCCCGACTCGCCCCTCCTATCTCTCCAGATCATCCTCCCCCATATCCATATCACCAACCTTATTACTTTTCTCTTCTGCATCTTACCTCTCCTCGCTTGCTTTATCGCCCACATAAAAACATCCTCAGGGGACAAGCAGCAAACAAGACAAAACATTCATGTAAGGCAATCAATCAATCCCCAACCCGGCGAAACAAGTAGCTCCAAAGCCGCCAGAAGCCCTGCGGCACTCGGCACTGCCGAAGCTGTCAGCTCTTCTGATCGGTGGACCGCCCAACGCCCCAAAAAAGCCCCAAAAGAGCTGAGGAAAAAAAGAGAGTTGGCTGCAAACAATGGATGGCTAACGGGAATCGAGACTAAAATAGAAATCCGCAAAGTCTTCCTCCAGAGCTCAATCCTTATCTCTTCGCTCACGCACCGGCCTTTTTACGAGACCAATACGAAGCTCGTCTCACCGTTGCTCTTATCTTTGCTGTCCGGACGAATCCCTGCACCGCCACAGCCCTCGACTCTTAGTTTTGCCCTTTGAATAGTGGTTATCTTAGTTGGTACGTTATTGATGGCTTTGACAAACAATCCCGCAGCTTCTCCTTTTTTGCTGCTGCTGAAAACAGCTGTTTGCTGACTGCTCGGATCCAGGATTCATTCGAGATCCTTTTTATTTTTTCAATCTGTCCTAATCACTTAGGTACGTGGCGGTTGCAAGCTCTCTAATTGGGTTATCGACAGCTGTATCCCTTTCCTTGTACCCCCGTCCCTTTCCGCCGTTCCCGTCGAATCAACAAGGCAGATTGGTGGAAAAGAAACCAATGGGGGGTGGTGTAATGACAATGCCTGAGCTTTGGCCTGCGGCGGTGAGGACAATCATGTCTTACACCGGCTTGCTGGACATTTGCTCGGTCAATGCCGTTATTCACACGCCCCCTAAGCATACACTTAGACACATTCCTTGGGGAAGATCCCCTGGCAACTGAGATATCTTACTGTATCAACGCCACGAGTGTGGCGCTGCCATCTGATCTCTCCTTGCATCTCTCGAGCAGAATGTCTCACGTTGGCTCTTGATATCTACCCCTGGCGCAAGTCGTCCATGTCATTGACTCGTGCGCTATGCCACAAATCAATCACTGGGTGAATTTATGCCAGAGTTCTTATCTTTGGCGTTCCAGCCTGGTCCTCGTGGTCGTATTTATATAGCATCTAGCATGTCTATATATCTTGACCATGGCTCCTTGCAAAGACAGCGTTTCCCCATCCCTCTTTCATTTTCACCACATCTTTCGTTAATTCCCAGCTCTTGTTGTTTATTCGTTTAATCTTTGTTTTTCGATTCGCCTTCTTTCATAATGGCTCTGGCAATTCAGACTAATTTCCCCTCCAGTGACAGCTTCCCTGAATACAAAGATCCTTTTCAAGACCTAGCATCCACAATGGCTTCCCCAGTCCCCCTCAAGCCCAAGTCTGTGGCTCAGATTCAAACCGCTGAATCAGATTCAAGTCGTGGCCCTTCTCCTCAGCCCACCCACGTCAGCGTTCCTCCCGTCCCTCTGGCCTTGAGAAATGGTCACCGAGTTCTGCGCTCTGCCACAGTCGGCTACGTTGCTCCCCAGTTTGAGGGAAAGACAGAGCAGATCAAGGCTGTCAAGGCCATTATCCAGCAGGGTGGCTGGCTCCCCGACACTCTGATCGACGAGCAGATTGAGTGGTTCTACGAAAAGCTCGGCATCGACGATGTCTACTTCCACATTGAGACCCCCGATGTCATCGCCAACCAAATCACTTCTCTCTATGCCGCCAAGGTTGCTGCCCACTCAAGAGAGGACAAGCAGGAGGAGATCCGCCTGGACATGGAGGCCAACGACCACGCCATCTACATCGACACCAGCGAGCCCGGCAAGGGCCACGTTGGCGGACCCAGATATGAGTCCCGTCTCGAGTCCAAGTACCTGGACCACCAGGGCAAGAGCAAGTACCGTGTCGAGACTTTCCGGTCACCGGCCGCCATTGGCGCCAGCCCCAACTCCAAGGCCACTGTTCGCTGCTACTTTGTGTACCAGTGCCACTTCAAGCAGAGCCCCGAGAGCACCGACCCCAAGGAGACCAGAATCGAGGTCATCTCTGATGTTGGTTTCTGGCAAAAGGCCACCGCCAACACCAAGCAGGTGTACCAGGAGATTATTGAGCTCGCCGTCAACAGGGCCGGCCCCGTCATTGAGGTCTTTGACATTGAGGGCTCCCCCGAGAAGCGTCTGGTTGTTGCTTTCCGCAGCCGCACTGCCCGAGGCATCTTCTCGACTCTCAGTGACCTGTACCACTACTATGGCGTCACCAGCTCAAGAAAGTACGTGGAGCAGTTCTCCAACGGCATCACTGTCATGAGTGCCTATCTCCGCCCTGCCTCCAACCTTGAGGGCTACTTCCCTTCCATCGATGCCTCCATTCACCAGATCACCAAGGAAATCTCTCTCCTCTACTGCTTGCCCCAGAACAAGTTCCACCACCTGTTTGCCACTGGCGAGCTGAGCCTTCAGGAGTCTGTCTACGCCCACAGCGTGTGGGTGTTTGTCCAGCACTTCTTGAACCGTCTCGGTCCCGAGTATGCTTCTCTCTCTGAGATTCTGGACTCCAAGCAGAACGCGCATGCGGCTCTGCTGTCCAAGCTCAAGCGACGTCTGCGTACCGAGACCTTTACTCCCGACTACATCCTCGAGATCATCCAGTCGTACCCTGAGCTTGTTCGTCTGCTCTACGCTGCCTTTGCCAACGTACACCTCGGTGTGGGCCAGGACACAGATATGATCTTGGCCACCCCTGCTGTTGAGATCATGTCCGACGAGAAGCTCCGAGACAGGATCTCCAAGACCGTCTCCAACGAGCACGACGAGATGGTCATGACCGCTTTCCGAGTCTTCAACAACGCCATCCTCAAGACCAACTACTTCACTCCTACCAAGGTCGCCCTCAGCTTCCGTCTGGACCCCTCTTTCCTGCCAGAGGCCGAGTACCCCAAGCCTCTGTACGGCATGTTCTTGGTCATTGGCGCCGAGTCTCGCGGTTTCCACCTCCGTTTCCGAGACATTTCTCGTGGTGGTATCCGTATCGTCAAGTCTCGCACCAAGGAGGCGTATGGCATCAACGCCCGTAACATCTTTGACGAGAACTACGGCCTTGCCAGCACCCAGCAGCGCAAGAACAAGGACATTCCCGAGGGTGGATCCAAGGGTGTCATCCTCTTGGACCCCAAGCAGCAGGACAAGGCCACCGAGGCCTTTGAGAAGTACATTGATAGTATCCTGGATCTTCTCCTGCCCGCGGAGACCCCTGGCATCAAGAACCCCATTGTTGACCTGTACGGCAAGGAGGAGATCCTGTTCATGGGTCCCGATGAGAACACTGCCGACTTGGTTGACTGGGCCACCGAGCACGCCAAGGCTCGTGGTGCCCCCTGGTGGAAGTCCTTCTTCACCGGCAAGTCTCCCAAGCTCGGTGGTATCCCTCACGACAAGTACGGCATGACCACCCTGTCCGTGCGCGAGTACGTCAAGGGCATCTACCGCAAGCTCGAGCTGGACCCCTCTCAGGTCCGGAAGATGCAGACTGGTGGCCCCGACGGCGACTTGGGCAGCAACGAAATTCTTCTCAGCAACGAAAAGTACACTGCCGTTGTCGACGGCGCTGGTGTGTTGGCGGACCCCAACGGCCTGGATAAGGATGAGCTCATTCGCCTGGCCCGAAAGCGTGCCATGATCAGCGAGTACGACATCTCCAAGCTGTCCAAGGATGGATACCGCGTCCTTTGCGAGGAGAACAACGTCACACTGCCGAGCGGAGAGGTTGTCAACAACGGCACTTCGTTCCGCAACACATACCACCTGCGCGAGAACAACACGACCGACTCGTTTGTGCCTTGCGGTGGCCGACCCGAGTCCATCGACCTCATCTCGGTCAACAGGCTCATCAAGGACGGCAAGAGCATCATCCCCTACATTGTCGAGGGTGCCAACCTGTTCATCACCCAGGACGCCAAGCTCCGACTGGAGGCTGCGGGCTGCATTCTCTTCAAGGATGCCTCTGCCAACAAGGGAGGTGTTACCTCTTCTTCGCTGGAAGTCTTGGCCTCTCTGTCGTTTGACACTGAGGGCTTCATCGAGCACATGTGCGTCGACCACAAGACCGGAAAGGCTCCCCAGTTCTACAACGACTACGTCCGAGAAGTCCAGGCCAAGATCCAGGAGAACGCCCGTCTCGAGTTTGAGGCCATCTGGCGCGAGCACGAGCAGACCGGCATTGCCCGATCTATCCTGTCTGACAAGCTTTCAGTGGCCATCACCGACCTCGACGAGAAGCTGCAGCACTCTGACCTGTGGGACAACGAGAACATCCGCAAGGGTGTCTTGAGGAACGCGCTCCCCAACATGCTGCTCAACAAGATTGGCCTCGACACCATCATCTCGCGTGTGCCGGAGAACTACCTGCGCGCCATCTTTGGCAGCTACCTGGCCAGCCGATTCGTCTACGAGTTTGGCAGCCAGCCTAGCCAGTTTGCCTTCTTTGACTTGTAAGTTTTGAAACCCAAACCATTCCTGATTATAGAATAATGACTAATTTTGCATCAATAGCATGACCAAGAAGCTGGCTGAGATTTCAGGCCAAGCCAACGGAACTGAGCAGGTCAGACGCATGTCTATCAGCCAACACTAAGGAGACGGAAGTGGATGCATGAATTGTTTTTTTTTTATCTTTTATGAGCTTTTGCTTTTTCAGCGTGTTTTGCAGTATTTTTCATATGATGCATTGATGGAGACCAACGTGTCTCATTGGGTTAAACGAGAAAATAAAACGTTGATGGTTGCGCCGCTGTCTTTGGTTCTAGGACAGCTTGAGAAATAGATTTCACGGGATTATTGATTGGAATAGGTTTATGGCATAGGGAAACCGAAAGAAAAAAGATGATTGTGTGGCCAAGTACGTAGTACTCGTACGGTCTGCAGTCGAAACGATAGATACAACTAATGGCAACTGTCAAATTTCTCTTACACAAACAAGCCTGACTGAGATTTACGATGCAGCGTGAATGTTTGAAACAATTGCACATGTTATGGAAGGACCTAGCTCGGTGCCTTGTTATCTAATGCGGGAAGAGATGCGATTCGATGCGATGCCGGCATTTACTGTAGCTGCACGGCACGGTACTTGTTTGGGCCAAGTGCAAATTGAAAAAAAGTTGACGCAAGCATGTATGTCATGTTTCGAAATCCAGGGGTAAGCAAAGCAAGAGACGAAGGAAGAATTAGAGATTGGGTGAGATTGCGTGGAGGGTGGGGGGAGTTTCAGCTTTGTTCGGTTCGGGGCTGGCGAGCTGGGTATGCGCTGGGTATGGGATTGGTGTGGTGGAGGTGGCGGAGGTACATGTGCGATTGCGGTAGTTGTAGTAGCATTGCTAGGTATCTAAGGTAGCGGGCGATTTTGTGGGTGGTTTTATTTTTGGATAGGTAGGTAGGGTCCAATGGTTTTATGCGGTGGGTTGCATGGATTTTTGTGTGGGATTTATGAGGGGATGAGGGTGGTTTTATGCATTATGCGTTTACGCGGGTGCGCGTGTGTGTAGTATGTAAGGGGAAGATGAGAATGAGAATAAGGTCGATGATGAGAATGAATGAGTGAGTGAGTGTGGAAAATGCGTGAGTGAGGCTGAAGGGAGCATTTCGTAACCCCCTCCAGACCCATGTCGAATCTTGTCACTTGCAGGTTTGTGGATATCCAATCCATACGAGGTGGGCCTTTGGGTGCAGCTTGCATTGTACCTTGCATGAGTCCGATTTTGGGACAGAGAGGGGCTGACCTGAAAAAAGGTAGAAAATTGAAGAAAGAAGAAAGATGAATGCTGACGATGACGATGATGGGGGGAAGAGGAAATAGAATGTGGAATGGGATGGGGAGTGAAACTTGGTGGCGAGAGGAATGTTGAGCTGGGGGGATGCTGGATGGGAGTTGATCGATCCTTTGTGCGGCTGGCTGGAGAGACGAGACAAAACAGAAGAAGAGAGACTGACATGTCTTAGTAAATACAAGGCGTCGGGTTTCTTCTACTAAGGAGAGTTATCGTCGTCTAGTACTGCAGATTCTATGTAAATACTAGAGTATTAATATGGTACGATGAGAGGGAGGGCATCAGTAATAATATTATGGAAATTAATAGCATGATGCAGCACAGTAGCAAACATGGCACACAGACAGAAATCAGTAGAATCGAATGATGCAAAGCCTCCTTCTTATCAGACTACTGACTGCATCTTTGCGTGATTCAGCCTATTTTTGTCCACCATCGTCTCTTGTCCTAGTCCTAGCCTCCCCCAATCCTTCTCTGACCTCACCTCACCTCAGACTTTTTCCCCTCCTCCCCTCCCTCTCCCCTTGCCCTCCCTCTATCTAGCCTTACTAGATCGAGTTGTCGATTTTCTTCCCTTGTTTTTCTATTCTGGCCGTCTTTTATTATTCTGCCTTGCCCACCCACTGCCCGCATGCATCGTGTCAGCAACAAGGCTCGTATGAGAATAAGAAAATAAACCGCAGCAATCGAACCCGAAATCAGCCAAGATAAGCCCAACCCAACCAGGGGACCAACCAATTGTGTCCCGCTTTGGCGAGCTGAGCGAAATCCACGAGTAATTGTCTAGTGCCGTGGGGATCGCCAATAGCCGCACTCGCCGGCACAGGAAGAATTGAATCGTGGTCTGTGTGCTGTTGCGTTGCGTTGCGTTTCATTTGTGCCGTGACGTGACGTGACGGAGAGAGAATCGAATTCGACAACTACAAAAAACAAAAACCCACCGAAACGATACATTGGACACTTGATCAGCTGCGGCTGGACGCTGTGATTCGCCATGACCAGGCCCTTGATCGTCAGAGCGGGTGCGTACGAGTGCTATTTTCCCTTCGTCTTGCTCTTCTTGCTCTTCGTCCGCGTCGTTTCCCCCCTGTCGCCTGTCTTTTTTGTGCTTCATTCAATCAATCAATTGCAAATCACTGCATCAGGGATTGGCCCTCGTTCCCCCCATCTTGTTTTTGCTCCCTCTTGCAGACACAATCGTCAGACTCCCCCCCCTTGTCCGCGCGCGTGCATTTTCATGCTGCCCGCCTGTGATTCTGCATCTTGGTTGGCGTCTTTTTTTCGACCCCCCTGCTAGCAGCTAGATTTGACCTGCGGAATTGTGCCTGTCACTGGCTCCAGAAAAAAGGGACCAGACAGGATTTCGCGCCACCCCCGTTTCGACCTCGCTCGATGTTATTAGCCTGTCTGGTCCTGTCTGTCTGCGCGAGCATTGCATTGCGATAAAGGGAAGAAGAGAACAACTGCCTAACTGCTGCTGACCGGGGGTCTTCTCGTCGTTTCATCTTCTCATCTGCCGTCTTGGTTGCAAGTCCAGATTGTGCTTCTGCTTCATTTTCTGCTTCTTGCTTCTACTTTCTGCTTCGGCTTTTGCGTTCCTATTCCTCCCACCGGCTCACCAGCAGCTTCCTTTCTTCCCTTCTCTTCCATCTTTTGGCCCCTTGCGCCCTTCCTTTTTTTTTACCACCTTTGCAGCATCTGCCTTCTCTCGCTCGCTCTCTTTGACTCTCCTTCACTCCCAAAAGACCCGAAAAAATAATCCCCGTTACCATTTTCCCGTTTCTTTTCTGCCCAGTCCGCGACGCGAGACACGCGAGCATTGATTGCTTCACACAACGCCCATCGAGACTGACTGAGCGCCCTTCTCTCCCCCTTTGGCACGAATACAGACACGATTGACTTGCAACATCACCACGCCCCGTCGACCCAGGATCACTCCGCACCCCGAGGTCATACGGGTCATACGATATCCCGAAACCCCTTCTCCAACCCTCCTGTGCTGCTCGCTCCGCACCAGGCCGAGACCCTTCGCGAAGTCGCCCACGAGACCGCCATCGCGCAATCCCGCAGTCCCTGGGCTGCCACCGACACAGACAACGGCCGACCGAACGCTGAAAATATTGCCGACGGCATGGACGTGTATCAGCAACACCAGCACCAGCAGGACTCGCTGGCCGTCGCCCAGAATGGCGGCATGGCCGACGACGACGACATCGAAGAGGATGGCGACCTCGATGACGACATGATGGATCGCATCTCCAGTTCGCCTTCCATCGAAGATGGTGCGTGCAGCTCTGTTGTCACTCCCGTGGCCTGGCCGCGGCGAGTTTCTTCCCTATCTTGCATCCCACGGACCCCCTGGACGTCACTGCACTCGCACCCTCACTCTTCTTCCCCATCTCCAGCTCCCAGCACAGCAGACACAGATACAGATTCCCTACAGCACAATCGCATTGCCCATCGTCATCTTCTCGCGGGTGAGTATGCGGGCCGCAGCCACGACGACGACGACGACGACAACGAAGACGCCGACAAAAGACACGTCGACAGCTACGTAATTGGCCAGTCAGACGACGGCAGTGAGACGCAAAGCTTGGAGACCAAAGGCTAGGATCCCGCGGTGGACAAGGATGGCAACGCGTTGGCACACGATCCCGACAGTCAGCATGTTGTCGTTGCCAAGGACGACACGTATTTTGCGGAATGCGACTGTGACTTTGACTGCAACGACCGTCACCTTTGCGCGCACGAGGCAGATTGTGACCCCGACATGTCGCTCACGATACCTTACAACAAGTCCTTTGAAGAAGATGATGATTCCGACTTTTCCCTCCCTGATGATCCACGCTTCATTGAATATGGTTGGGCGGCAGAATGCTCACATGAACCAGAGGACATTGATTTCGAATTCGTTTACGCCCTCCACACCTTTGTGGCCACCGTCGAGGGCCAAGCCAATGCAACCAAGGGCGACACCATGGTTCTGCTAGACGATAGCAACAGCTATTGGTGGCTGGTAAGAGTAGTCAAGGATAGCAGCATTGGTACGTTGACAGCTTGGTTCTACTCTGAGAAATCCATCCATGTTGGCTAACATATTTCCAGGCTACCTACCAGCCGAACACATTGAGACGCCTACCGAAAGGCTCGCTCGCTTGAACAAGCACAGGAACATTGATGTACGTAATCCCTTTTATGCTGGAAAGGAAAAGGCCTTTGTTATAACTAACTGTTGAACCAGCTCTCCGCCACCATGTTGACCGATCAGCAACAAGTGCAGAAACCAAAGACTGGCTTTTCCATTGGCATCAAGAAAAAGGCTACAGTCGCTTTTGCGGAGCCCACCTATCACGACTACTCTGACCACGACTATTCCTCGGAAGAAGAAGACCTTGACGAGATGCTAGAAGCTACCCAGACGAAGCAACAGTCGGCATCCGATGGCGACCCTGCCGATGACAGCGCCAGAGTGGAACCGCTCAAGACCAAATCATCCAAGGGCGCCAAGTCATCAGATCAGACACTAGACGAGTCCTCTGACGAAGAAGATCTCCGAGGAAGCCTCGACATTGTAGAGAAAAAGGGCCCCAGCATATCTCGCAACGGCAACATCAGGAACACCGACTCTTTCTTTAAGGACGAAACAGCCGAGACCAAAAAGATCACCCTTACGCCTAACTTGCTGCGGGATGACGCCCCTCGGGAGTCCACCGACTCTGTCGGCAAGTCTCGGGCAAGCTTGGACAGGCTCGAAAAGGAGCTCATGTCCGACAAGGACAGGAAGAAGAGCAAGGACAAGAAGGACAAGGAAAACAACAAAGACAAGAAGCCCGGTGGTCTCCGAGGCTTCTTTTCGAGAAAAGACAAAAAGAGGTCGCCCGACGACGACGGGCTCGAGAGCGAGCCACGCGACAGCGAGGAGCGCTTCTCAGAGGAGCATTCATCTCCCGAAAAGGCCAGGCAGCCGGCCAAGCTGCACAAGCCTCAAGCCCGGATCGAGCCAACTGTCAACAACAAGGCGCCCCAGGCTTCCACCGTGGAGCTGGCCTCGTACTTGGCGGAAACCCGCGTCAACGACGTCTCCAATGTGCCTCCGCCCTCGATGCGCATCGTCAACCCTGAAACGAACGAGACGCATGAAGTCCCATCACACCAGCCTCCTCGCGGCCGCCCATCTCTGGATCAGCCGCTTTCTCCCACCTCCCGCCGAGGCGAGGTGGTTCCCAGCCCCAGATCTGCCACCGCACCGCGTGCGCTCAATCACTTGGATCTATCCGATTCTGATGATGATGATGAGTCAGATGACGGCGAGAACATTCTGGATCGGATGCCTCAGCCCAACAGCTCCAAGCCCGAGGCCCTCAAGGCGTCCCAGGAGGAAGAGGTGGAAGAGCCCATCATCCCGGGCTCTTTCCCCGACACCAACCCCTTTTCTCCCAACTACAGACCTTCCCCTTCGCCGCAACCCCCAACCAAGCCAGAGACTCGCCCGGCCGCGGAACCATCTCCCGTGTCTCCGGTTGCTTCATCAGAGCCACCCGCTCTTATGGTAGACACTTCGTCTCCAGAGGACCGCTCACCTTCTGTATCGCCCTCCCCGGAGCTTACCCAGACTGCAGAGGATCGATCCAAGAGCAGCTCCTCTTCCACGGGAAGCAAGGAACCGGCTTGGGACGACATGAAGCTTCGCGCCTTTTTCGATGAGCCCGAGCATATCCGCGATCTCTTGGTTGTGGTATACGACAAGACGGATGTGGTGCCCGCGAGCAGCGACCATCCGGTTGTAGGCCCCCTCTTCCGGGAGCAGAATGCCAAGTTGGCAGAGATAACAACGGTAAGTGACATGGCCTTACTATGCGAAGAGAATCAAAACTAACAGTATGCTAGCAACTTGACAACATGCTTGGAGATTGGTTGGCAAGGAAACAACGCACTCGAGGATCTCGCTGAACTTGCGCAGAAATAAACAGCCTTCTTATTACTTGTACATAATGTTTTGTTCGAGGGGAAGCCTTGAGGCCCCCTATATTTTACCCACCCCACACGTTGATCGCTGTTTTGGAGGAAAATTCAGCTGCTGGATTCACGCTCATCCCGTCGCGCAGCGCACGGCTTTGTCTTTGTCATCTTCATCCTTTGTATGAGAAATCTTTTGTCTTTTGTTGTTGTTGTTGTCGGACCAGATTTAGCCACCATGGGCGTTTGCGGGAATCCAGCGGGGGAAAAGAGAAGAAAAGAGTTTTCCAACATGACGACGAAATTTGAATGCGACAAATGCACCGCATGCCTTTTGCCCTTGTTCTTGTTCTTGTTCTTTATTACGGGCTGTTTCACCAAACGCTCTGGAATCTTCTTTTGCTCTCCCCGTCTTTCATCTAAAGCTTGAAGCTGAAGCTGGAGCTTCTGTTTTTCATTTGTCATGTCAACATGTTTCATGATGAGATACACCACTCTTCTTCGCGCACACATTTTTTCTCGGTTGACGAAAGAAAAAAGGGCACTGCATTGGCATGGTTGCTTTTTTTCCGGGGAGAAATTTGTAGGGATGGGAGGGGATGGGATTATTCTTTACAGGCTGCTCCTTTTTATTTTCGCTTTGGTCAGGCAGGTATTTAAACTTTTATTTATGTCTCCTTTTCTCCTTCTATTTTCTATTTGGTGTGTTTGAGTGTTTTTAGTCGTGTTGACTGACTGTGTTTTGTACGATGTGGTTTGCCTGCAATTCTTTTTGACTCCCTTTCCCCCCCCCCCCCTTCTTTTCTTTCTTGTTTTCTTTTCTTGGTTTCTTTTTTTTGTGCTTGGAGGAGCGGGATGGGAAGCATAGCCGATACATTTTCATTTTTCTCTTGTGATGGATTAGATAGACCCTGGTGGTTTACTTTTTTCTTTTTCCATCTTTCTGTTTCTTTGGTGTCCTTAGGGAAGAAGCATCTTGCCATGATGGGATGGGATGTGGGATTTTTTAACCCCATTACCCCGTTACCCCTTTTTTTGTCTTTTTGTGTTTGTAGTAGTAGTGTATTTTTTGGTGGTGCTGTGGGTGAATTTAGGAGAGGAGAGGAGGAGGTGAGTTTGGGGAGGATTGAAGGGTGATGATACCCATTTTTGTTTTTTAGTTTTTAGCTTCTTAAGAGATGATGTTGTGGTTTTATTTTGACTCATTTGCGTATTTTGAGGTGTTTTGTGAAATGTGAGATGTGGGATGATTGGAGGTGATTTCTGGGTGATATTCATGTGTTGAAGGGCGGTGTTGTAGATGATTGGAGATGTAGCTATAGACTTGTGGAGAATGATACGTGTCTAGACATCTTTGGAGGGGTTGGTTGTACTCTTGTTGTAGTAGTAGGATTGGGTTCGCGTAAAGCGATGTAGATGTTGTGAAATTGCTTTGGGAATACGTAGTTGTCAAGAACGGTTTTGTTGACGGAATAGCAGCGAGGACATGCCGTTAGTTAGCCTGCTCTTTTTTTAACTAGGGGTATTGCTCAGAAGTAAACGTGATTACTCTTTTACCTGGTTCAACATCAACGACCATAAGTATCTAGCAAATCCCCATTTGGGTGATGGGTCGGTAGGAGCTAGTTTCTGTCTTTGATCGGAGGTTAACGTGATGTTATGTACTTTGTAATGCGAAGCGTTGAAGCGTGATATCTAGTCTTAGAGTGAGGGGTGTTTGTTTTTGTCTGGTTAGGCGATTGACTTTGACCAAGACGTTAGATTTTGTAGAGGTTTTAAATTGCGATGTTTGCTTGTAGAGTAATTCATTCAAATATCTCACTTATCGATGCTAAGAGGCTCAACGCATCAAGGGACTTGTTCGTTGTGGGTAGTCAGCAGGATTACTAACTATGTGGATAGATTCAGAAGACAAAGCAGATTAAGCGGTTGAATGGCATAAAAGCTATGGAGTTGTGTCTCCGAAAGGGGGTGCCGTTTGGTGGTTCTTGGGAGTTGTTTGAATGGTTATATATATATTGTCTGTGACTTATCTGGTAGTTAGATGGGATGTTTGTTTTGAGGGAGTGCTGAACCGTGTCAGGAGGGTTGTCATGATGGAGAATTTTTGGGTAAATTTGAGTGGGGTTGTTGAAGTTGATGATGGGTTGATGGGGACTCTTAAGATTAGTGTGTGAGTTTTCGGTATTTGTAAGTGATTGCTTTGAGTGATATGGTAGTTTGGTAGAGAAGAAATGAGTGACTGGAGGAAGATATATGGTCAATAACCGGCTGTAGATTTGTAGTTGGCCATGGCAAGCGTAAGGAAATGGTAGACTGAGCCTCTTGATGCTCTCTCGAATACCACATCTCACTGAGTTTTCAGTCATCTTGTCTGATAAACGGTGTCAATATGTTTTGGCCTGGTCTGTCATCAAAACATGTCAGCTCCCCGTCTTCTCACATGCTCACACCACACCCAACGAACCAGACACATCACAGCAGGCAATCGTGGGCATCAGAATTCATCATTGTCGTCAACGGTGCGTCATATTTCCCTAGCAGTTGGACAATACGTCTTCCCTTCTCCCGCCGCAATGCAGCATGCATGCGCGCATGGCAATAAAAGCAACCCGTAGCACCTCTCTTTCAAAAAACAAGACAGCAGCAATGGAAGTCTGCATGCGCCCCCCTCCTTTCCAGAGATAAAAAACCCGATAAACCCGGAGAGTCTGAGAAGAAGAAAAAAAAGACAACAAACACAGGAGTGCCAAAACAAAAGCCTTTTTTGTGAACTGTTTAATCTTTTTTTGTTCTCCGTTGTTGTGTGTGCTTTAAATGCTTTATTTTTGTTTTCTCTATCGTCACATCCACACCCGATGATACCGACAGAACTTTCCCTCTCTCTCTCAAGTCCCCGTAAACGCCTAGGTCTAAATTTAGACCTCCGTTGTGACCTTGGCCTTGGCGTTTGTGACCTTGACACCGATCTGCTTGGCGCGGGAGATGATGTCGATTCGCTTTCGGGATGAGACGGCGCTGGCAATCCTGTGGGAAAAAGATTAGACGGGGGAATGTTCCAGAGACAAAGTAGAAGAGTAACGTACTCGGCAGCGTGGGTTCGGTTGTGCATCAGCAGCAGCTCAAGGTCCTTGACGTTGTGGACGAGGAAAGCCTTGTGGCCGGAGGGGGTCAAGAAACGGGTCTTCTTGTTGGAGCCATAGCCGATCTATCATTGTATCCAACGTCAGCGCTTTCTGTTCCTTTGAATTGAAATTCTTCCAGCGGGAGAAAGAGATTGCTCCTCTTCCTCTCCCGCCTCATAGGCAAAGACGCACCTTGGGCATGCGGATAGTGCCCCTGAAACGTCTGCGGACACGTCCATCGATACCCTTGGGCTTTCTCCAGCTGGCACCGACACGATCGAACCGGTCACTCTGGTGACGGTTGAAGGTGGTCTTGTCTGCAAGTTCCTAGTTAATTCCATGTTCCAACGCCTCGAATTTGAAGTGACAAGAATGAGAAAGAGGATCGATTCGGGGTTTCTCGTTCTTTTGCCCTATTTCAAACCCATCCAACTGCGCTTCAATGTCGTCCTCGTAGAAATTTCCCCTCCATTCGTCGTGTGGGCTATCGAAGGCAGTCGGAAAGAGAAAGAATAGGGCAAAAATAGCGAGGGCGACCGTATCTCGAGGATCCTTCTCTTCTCTCATTCAAATCGTGGTAAAATTGACGTACGCTTCTTGACGATGGGGACGTGCTTCTTGGCGGCGACCATCTGGAACAGCGAGATTCGTTAGATTTCCGTAACTATGAGGATCTCGCGAGAGAAATTGAATCGGCATAGACGTACCTTGACGGCTTAGTCGGGCTGTGGTTGATTATGTCCGGCGTGATGCTTCACTCGATGCGAAATTTTGGCGGATGCCACAATCGGTAACACTAAGGCAAAGGGTTTAGGGCACGCATCACGTGTGGGCGGTGCGATCGCGCAGTTTCTGCGACTTTGTTTGGCAGGCGGCACCAAAAATACAGCTGCGGAACCCCACTAACCCACCAGTACGTACCCCGATCTGCCACTGCGAAAAAAAAAAAGTTGCAGCAAGAACTTGTCGTGCGGCCCAAAGAGGGATAGCGCACATTAAGGGCACAAACCCTCGCGCTGTTCCGCTGGAGGCGCTGGTGGCCGGGACGCAAAAAAATCCGTCCTAGGCGAAAAGGGGACCAGCACCATCACGACGAGAAGCGAAGCGAGACTGCAGCAACGCAACAACTCAGACATACCACCAGCAACCATGTCGTCAACTCAGAGCGTGCAATGCTTCGGCAAGAAGAAGACGGCCACTGCCGTCGCCCACTGCAAGGTTAGTGGAACGAAAGAACGAGAGAGCGATGTTACAAGCTTGGAGGGAGGGACTTGGGAGATGGGGATGTGATGTGCAAAATCGGGAGATGTGGGCAGACGTCATGGAGGAATTTTTCTTTGTTTTTGAGGAAGATGGGCGCGGATTCGAGATTGCAGGACTCAAATCGACATGTGGAAATGCTGACATTTGGCTCTCTTCTAGGCTGGCCGTGGTCTCGTCAAGGTCAACGGCCGACCTCTGTCTCTGGTCCAGCCTGAGATCCTCCGCTTCAAGGTACGCACGCAATCCTTTTTTACTCCTCTCCGATACGATTCGAAAAGCTCTGTGGCCGCCTCCAATTCATTCCGAGACGAAACCCTTGTCAAACATTGAAAACCACACAAGTTGGAGTGCAATCACTTGGCAGATGATATTGGAGACGACCACAAACTGCTAGAGATGACGGAACAACCCGAGAGAAGAGCGCATATACTAAGACTCCTGCTTCCTTTAGGTCTACGAGCCCCTCCTGGTTGTCGGCCTCGACAAGTTCGCCAACGTCGACATCCGCGTCCGCGTCACCGGTGGTGGTCACACTTCTCAGATCTACGCCATCCGCCAGGCCATCGCCAAGTCCCTCATCGCCTACTACCAGAAGTACGTCGACGAGCACTCCAAGAACCTGCTGAAGCAGGCCCTCGTCCAGTTCGACCGCACCCTGCTGGTCGCCGACAACCGCCGCTGCGAGCCCAAGAAGTTTGGTGGTCCCGGTGCTCGTGCCAGGTACCAGAAGTCTTACCGATAAACGGTTGGCTGGGCTGGTGGCGTTTTTGGCGCTGTTGGGAGTTGGCAACGGGGGAGAAGCGAGGAGGAACAAAGAAGAAATGGTCGAGAGAAGCATCTTGCGCTGCTGTTCCTTTTGCAGCTTTCAGGATGTGGAATACAAAAGGGGCCGGAGTCGCATATTCCCTGGCACGGGGATAGGTTTCCCACTGGCATTTGCATGGCCTTGCTTTGGGCGGATTGTAACGGGTCTGGCAGGCTAATGAAATCTTCAAAACGTTTACAAAGTGCAGCAGAGACGTGCTTGAATGTGAAATGTTTGCGTGCGTGTATTCTAGGGGCGTGACGCGTAAAAGGTCGTCACGCAGTCTTAAAAGAAATGCAAAGCCTATGAAGCCATCATGTCCGTTCACGATGATGCCAGACTGAGAGGACTGTAATCTCACAATTGACGTCCATGGCCCAATTGCCAAGCACAAGTCTTCAAAAGACTTAATGATGTAATAGATGCCAAACACGACATATCAGTACGCCGATCTCTTTTTTCACAAGACCTTCTCAATAGTTATAAATTCTCGCGATACGTCAGGCAGCAGAACTCAGTAATCACGAGCAGCCATCTATCAACGAATCCTCAGCCCATTCTCAATGCGACCTCAACAACGTTCGAGAACCCCATCATTGGCGGAGAGATCTGATTTTCAGGTCGCGTATTTCGCCCCCATGATATGCATCGAAACTTGCCCATATCCATCTACAGTCGCTTCTCACTAGCTTGAGTGAGCAATGGAGCCAAGTATATCATGGTAGCTAAAAAGCTCAAGGAGGAGTTTCGAACATGATGCGGACAATACGCAGCCCCTTTTTATCTTCGGCATTGAAAACATTATCCAGCCCTAGCAAACAAACAAATTCCTACACGCGAATACCCAGGTACAATTGTGATATGGCCCAAGGTCTGTCTGTACATGCTCTCTGCTCAGAGCATAGCAGCGATTACCCAACTTCAAGATGTCCATACCATTACCAGGCTCAACGTACTGTCAACCACATCTCAGCGAGGATGCTTGTTGAAATATAAACCTCAATAACTCTCTGTCAAATAATCCCTTTTACATTTCAACAATACTGACCAACTCGTGGTCCAGGGCCTCGCTTTACTCGGCATAGAAGACCTTCAAGACCAGTGCTGCCCGCGCTTCCAAGAGAATAAAGCAATCAAGATAATATATTCTCCAAAAGACGGTGGGAATATATTGCCCTCATGAATGAAGAGTCTGTAGCACCCATTCTCAAGCATCTCCTCACAAAGACCCAATCGAGTAAACAGTTATGTTGAACTAATGAAACCCATTAAAACAGAGCTCACCACTCCCATAGACCCAAACGACCGTAGCCTTTTCAATCTACCCAATCCATACCTAATACACTCCATATCCGCCCAGTTCCCCAAACGCCAAGCATGGATAAACAATTACTCAAACTCAGAAAACCCCCCATTCAAGGAGAATCTGACAAAATCATCCGTGTTTTTGCCTGTTTCAGAGCACTCATCCTCCTCCCCGTAACCAATTTCGACCACCCGTTCAAACCCGTCCAGCCAGCATGCCTCTCACGCAGCTCCTCTACAGACACCCTGACATCCTGCTGCTCGTCTCGTTCACGCCCGTCCGTGGCCGTAAACCCCTAATCGTTCCACGACACCAAGTCCCGCTGGCGTCCATGCTCGTCAAGCTCGACAACTTCAGGCGCCCACTCGCCACGCTCGTCTTCAGCCTGCAGCTCCGCCATTTCCACCTCGACCTCCTCGCCGTCTTCCATCATCACTTTGCCCTTTCTCAGGTAGTCGGCATGTAGATCCCATCCGAGGGCCACGACTTCGGCTTCCACTCTGGCGAACGCGGTGCCGACTTTGAGTTGTTCGGGTGTGGCATAAGGGCCGAGGCTGTTGAGGACCTCTTCCAGCCGGCGTTTGTATATGATGAGGGCGAGCCTCAGCTCTTGGCTGTTTGAGCCGCTATAGTCCATGATGGACTCGTCCAACCACTCGGAGCTGTATTGAAGTTGCGTGGCAACGGTTTGGAGCAGCTTGGAAGCGAGAATTGGGCGGTGCTCCGGCAAAAGATATGCCTTGAGGATCAGCTTGAGCAGCATATGCCACCACTGCTGGATACAGGCATCATTTCCAAGATGCACGCCGACAATAAAGGCAAACTGCAGTTCCCCAACAACGTCATCTTCGGATAGCTCCTTGTTGGGTTCACCCATGACAAACATCATGTAGGACGTTGCATCTGTAGCAGCCAAGCTTCGAGCGGCTCCCAGAGTGTTAGTAGAATACGTCTTTGAGTGCTGCGAGAAGCTAAAGTTGAGTTCTCTCGATTGGAGCACATGGTTTGCGAATCTTATTTCAAGCTCCATTTCTGCGGCCAAGAGGACAGCTCCCTTGACACGATCCGTTGTATCGACATGCCAACTGTTAGCATGCTGTCCGGTGATGCGACAAAGTACCTGCTCGGTGACGCTCCCAGATAACCATTTCCATGTCAGTAATTTCTCGCTCACAGCCTTCTGGACAGTTGCATCAGGCCTCTCTCCCTCTGGATTGACGGACGAGGGGTCATTATAAGGGACCAGCTTGTCATGAAAGTTGTCGAGGTTTTCAGCCTGGATTCGGGCCTCTGCTCGCGAAGGCTCAAGTACGGTCTCGTTGAACTTGTCCCATTGCAAAACATGAACTTGGTGTGTACCAGAGGATACAATCCAGAAACCAGTCCTGACGGCGCCGCTGTCGGGATGAGTTACCCAGAAGAAATGAGGGCCGGGCGGGATATCCCTGATGCCTCCAAAATATCTGGCAGTGAATGAGGTTGTGTCGTATCCCACGAGATAAACTTCGGGTAGATCCAAAATGAGGAGCACGTCTCCTCCGCCCATGGAGTGGCTCATGGACACATTGTTTGATAGACTCGACGAATCGTCTCGGATCTCTGTCCGAGCATCGCTAAACTGAACTTGTTTTCGGCTATTCAGGTTCTCAGGGGGGTCCAGAGGAGGAGGCGGACTATCTTGGCGTTGCTCTATATCCATGGGCTCGTCAGGTTGGACAACATGAAGTGATCCATAAGGATGGGCACCGAGCACGGAAACCGACTTGGGGGACGTTGTTGAGCGAGCATCCGAGCTGGATTTTCTCGGCCCGCCAATAGGCAGAGGCGATGCCGGGAACGGCCTCTCGCCAGCCATGCTTGTACAAATGCGATACTTGTTGTTGTGTGATGGCGGCTGCGAGATGAGCTTTGTTTGTTCTGCTAGTAAGGTATTGATGGATGGTGATGCTAGAGCTCGATGCGGGGCAAAGACGTGGGTTTGCGTGTCCCCGCAAGCTCTTATCGTAAACAAAACTTGATAATGCGACTTTATCAAGATATCTTGATACCAGTACGATCAAGTATTAGATGCGGTTGATATGAGAGAGATGATGTTGAAGCTCTGGATTGCCGTGACGGAAGGTGTGAGGTTGAGGTGCAAATTGTTTGGTGGCGTTATCCGCTCTATACCCGCTTTAGCTATCTGGAGGCAGGAACAAGCCCAGACAGAGGCAGCACAACAGCTCGTCTATTTGGACACATATAGGGCAATTTATTGTGGCACATATAACACGCGAAGAAAGAATTAACGAATTAGTTTAATGCAAGTTGAAATGGTAATTATTTTGAAGACGTCGGTATATGTAATGTGAAGCATGTCATATCGATATCTACCTGTTCAAGCAAGCAAGACAAGGCGCTAAATAGGAAACAGCTTCAGAGGGTGTGAGATACACCAGCAACACCAAAGAAACCACGACAAAACGTCAAACCAAGCCCGTCACTGCTAGTCCCTCAAACCAGCTCCTTTAGCTGCCGCTCCGTCAAGGCACAGAGACAAAGTCTGTCACTGCCACTAGTTTCACCCAGGCCCTGGAGCCAAGCTCGCACTACGCGCCTCTAGCACGCCAGACGGTTGGTGTTTTTTGTCCACAAAAAAACCTCCCAAGAGACATCGTTAGTGTTGGGGGTGTCGGTCCATCCAGCAGCTAAATAAGGAGCGCGTGGTGGTTCGACTAAATTTAGCCTTTTGGCTAGGCCATCTGTTTTCCACGTTTTGTTTTGGAATAAGAGATGATGTGATGTGTACCATTTAGACAGGGGTAGATGGGGATGTTTAAGGGTCTTTGGGAGTTTGACACGAGTGTAGCCGTACATGCGCATGTATTGGAACATCTACATGATACACCTTGGAGTAGCTTCACGACAGGCACCATCCGTCTGCCGCTCGACATTAGTTATCCGCTGGCTCTCCTTGTGCCATCATTTGTGGAAATATCGAAAAGAATATATCATGAGTGATTATCATAACAAGAAAATGAAAGATATTCTCCTTTTTCTCCCCTACAAAAAAGTCTACCCAACAAGCAACAAGTGGTGGTTTACCAAGGCCGGCAAAACCAAAAATCCAAAGAGTAGCATTCTCGCCCACCATGTCAGCACTCGCTCACAAAGCCCGACAAACGTCTCCTGATTCCCGCAGCGATCCCTTCCCAGGGCCCATGCCATCATGAGAGCACCCGGATAGACCGGCATAAACCCGTCTGAAGGGGCGACGCTCCCTTTCAAACATGGGAAACCCGCGCGGTCACTAACAGAATACGCACATCGGATATCTCGCATCATCTTCGTGGTCCGGTTCGGGGACTCGGGGCAGTGCTTACGGGTTTTCGGTACCGGTCAGCTTTTTATGTCCCGTTTGGTCGAGAGAACAAGCGGCAGTCTCGGGATCGTTGCGCTTGCAGCGAATCGAACTGAAAACTCGATATGAAAATCAAAAAGTGCCGTGGGTTTACATGTAATCTGTTTTGAACTGACACCGCTTTTTACGACTCACATTCAACACATCGAAAACTACGTGTACCAACCTCTGCCCCCGTCCATCACAGCCCTACCAAAACGCTCCGCAGCATGACATCCAACATAAACTCGTATAAACCACCATGTTTCCCCAGATCGCACTAAAAAAACAACAAAACACCCACGATGTTCCCCCCCTAAAAACTTCCGCCCTGGTCACTCACAGCAACACAGTGCAAGGCGCTAAGCAAGGGGTGCGCAGAAAAAAAAGTGTCGTCGCACGACAAATAAAAAAGGGAACGATGGGAGAAAAGCGCAAGGCGAAATCTTAGTCTTTCCTGGCAAGGGATGGGGGCGGTCGTGCTGGTGTGTTCCCACCGCGGCCGCCGCCTTTTGCGTGCCGAACCCGCTGTCACATCCCATTTCTTGTTTTTCTTTTCCCTTTTTTGCCCCCTTGGCTGGGTTGTAGGCGTGGGTGGATTTTGTGCTAATGCTAGGCTCTTGTTGGTGAGGTGAGGCTATCGAGAGGAGGGAGGGTGTGTGCGTCTTGGGTTCTGGCTGCGATGCCACTATTACTCAGAGGGAAGACGTGAATTCGTATTCAATCTCTGTGTAGCTGGCACGTAGAAAGAGGACTCAGTTGCTCTGTTCATTATGAGCATCATCTAATTACCAAGCCGAGATTAGCCCTCTATGAAGAGGCTTATACTCCAACTTACGGCTTATACAAATAGCATCCGGCAGTTTACATCATCGCCCTTCTTATCATCACGCTTCGCCCCTCCCTCCAGTTCTTTAGAACACTTGTAGCCCTTTTCTAGAAACCATCCTTTTAGTTGTTCTTTATTTTTCGAAATCATACACCCACTAAAAGCAAACTATGCAACCCAACCCAGGCGATCCAACAAAGCCGTTCAAACCCCGTCCTAAAGCACTCTAAAACCACGGGCCTGGCCTTGTTGCATATTGTCATGACCAACAGCTGACCGCTGTACATGTTTCTGCTATCCTTGAAGATCTCACTCACTACTACATATCCATCATTGAGACTCTGGCTGTCAAGTAGTAGTCTATATCACATACATCCACGCAAGTATAAATCAAGCCGTAAGCGCTCTTCAACGCCAATCTCACCCAACCCACTCATATAAGAACAAAAAACCCAGCCTCGTTACCTCATCACAACGTACTCATTCTTCTACAAACCGCAATACAAAAAAGAAAAACCTCCATCCTCATTAGTGCCACTATCCATCTCACCAACAAGCCGGGCCCTTCAACCGGTCCTCCCGCCAAAACCCGCCCACACACACACACCCTTCGTCACGTCACAGGTACACATAAAACCGAACCAATTTAGACCAGAAAAAATCGCCCAAGACTAAATTAAATACATATGTCCATAAGTCCAACCAAAATAAAAAACGAAACTTATGCCGCGCCCCCGAACAAAACGTTAAAAACAGGGCCTTGCGTTTTCCCCCTTCTCACTGCACACGCCCCTTTTAGTGTCAAGTTTTGTTTTTGTCGTCTCTTTGGTACCTAGAAGCAAATATAATGGGACGAACGAGGTTCCCATCTTCGCGTCGTCCCGCAAGCCTTTCCCGCGGTAGATCTCGCCAAGACTTTTCTAGAAGCCCATGCCAGTTCTCTTTTGTCCTTTATTAGTTATTCCCGCTCGCGCATACTCTTTTTCTTTCAACATGCCCATTTTGTCTCATCGATCCAATTTTTCATTCCAGTTCATAAAATATCTAGCATTTTACATCCAGCTCCCCATATCCCCTCACGTTACACTAAACAAATCCGCAGCCCAAAAAAAAAAAAGAAGCCAGCATCGAATATTCTAGCGCTCTTCCCCCCCTTTCACACTGGGAACGTTAGAAAAAAAAAGCCCGGTCAATATATCATTAGAACCCCCCAAACATGCAGCATCCCGATGGTAGCACAGAAGATATCTTCGAACTTGAAACTTGTCTCACTCTCGCGTGGCTTTGCTATTTTTATTCTTTTCTTCACCATTTTTTCTCGCCTTTGAAGCTCAGCGTTTTGCGAGGCAACTTTTCCCCCCACGTCCACGTCACAGCCTCGTTACGCCTCTTGTCGAGCATCACGAATCCTACCAACATAATGCAACCTACACAAACCAATTACAAAATAAATAAATAAATAAAATAAAATAAGACAAAATCGCCTAAACCTCACAAAGTCCCAACCCAACCCAACCCACACACATAAAATCCCACGCAGCACAAAAAAAGTCCCCGCCACGCCATCCCACCACCAAGAAGAAATACTAAAATAAATAAATACATAAAATCCGAACCCATGTCTTTTCTTTGTGTAACCACATCACACGCCGTAGCCGTACCGTGCTTGTCACACCCAGCCTGACGGGGTCTTTTTTTTTTATTCTAAATTCTTTTTTAAATTCGACACTAGCTTTTTGGGTCGTTTGCCTTGGCGCGTCCCAACCGCATGGCACGCTGGTTTAGTGTCGATTCTTTGATGCGAGACTAAATAAGGCTTGCAACGTGCGTAGGGTCCAAGAGGCGCCGTCATGTCATGGTGGATGGAGGGTTGCCTGTTATATATACATGGTTTCCCTGGTGTTGCCCGCCTTGTTGCACGTTCATCGTCGCATCTTGCTTATAGAGACAGAAAATATATATGCACACAGAATATATATATGATATGATACCTATATATATAACAAGCATCGTATCGTATCGTTATCCTCAACTCTCGACGCACATATTATACCAGTAATGACTGTTTAGGTGGTTGCTGCTATCGTATACACTTCTCTCTCGACGGACAAAAAAAGAGTAAATAAAAAAAAAAGACGTTACAAACAAGCGTTACACAAATCGTTCTTTCGCCGCAATGTCTTTACGAAAAAGGGCGTAAAATAGTTTCCATTCTTTCCGGATTCCGTTTTTTTTCTCCTTCATTTTCCTTCCAAATGTTTTCCAAAGCCCTCCACCCCCTGGGTTGCTTGCTTGCTTGCTTGCATCAAGTCTGCCTGCCGCAGGGCCCAAGAGTCACAGCCAGTTCGCGTCTTTTACGACACATACACCCCATTTCCAGCGCTCTGAGCGTTCCCTTCACTTGACAAAAGTCGTATCGCGTTTTTCGCCTCGCGGCGATACAGAAGCAGCTTCTTTTCCTCAAGAACCAGCCACCGGGAAACCCCTGGTGCTTCACCCGCCGTGGTTTCAGTACTCCGTATCCTCTGCGCCGAACCGCCCCTGAAAATTGCATCACGCCATGAAAGAGCCGACCATCCCCGGAGTGCCTCTGCCAATGCAACCCCCCCAGTAACCGTAGACCAATGCCCTCCCAAATGCGGGAGTGCGAGAGAGCCGAAGAAAATATTGAAAACACACAAAAAAGGAAATTTGTTCGAACATGGGTAGAAAAGGGAACAAAAAAGAAAAAGAAAACCACCTCAAACAGCGCAAATCAAACACGGGTGCCGCCTTAATTAAAATGCTGGCCGGCAAAGTACCCAAACCCCGAGAGGTACACCCTGAAATCCGGGCAACATCCCACAGAGATATTATTTCCTCCAGAGGCCGAGTTTTTTACAACCTAGTCTCTTTCATCCTGCCGCCGGGGTGAAACAGAAAAAAGAAAATCATTATGTCCAACGCGTGAAGAGGGGAGGGGTATTTGCGACCAGCAAAAGTCAATATGTGCCCAGATCAATGGTGGCACCACAGCTCACCAAAGTCATTATTCTAGTGGCTAGGGGGAGGTGCTCCATTTGCTGCGTGATAATTAGCATGGGGGAAGGTTTTCAATTCATGTTGCAACTCTGGTCGACGACGTACATTGGCTATACATGTTCTGCTGGCTGGGCTGAGCATAGGGAGAGTGAGGCTGGTAGTTGGAGTACATGTGGCTGGCTCCATATTCCGGCATGGGCTGTTGTCCAACGTTGCCAGAAGGGGGAGCAGGATACTGGTTGGGCTGGTATCCTATCGGAGGAAGCTGGACAGGTCTCGTGGGATATCCAGCGGAAGACGCGCCATCGGGAGCCTGGGGGTCACCACCACCGTTTTGCGCGACATTAACTGCTGCTGCCCTCTGTCGCTCCTCTTCAGCCTTGCGCTGAGCCTCCTCCTCCTTCTTCCTCTGCTTCCACTCTTTGCGGATCTCCTTGAACTCTATATTGCATCATCTATTAGCCATGTATATTCCCAGGGGCGTGTTTCGCAAACGATTGGTTCGTGTCAGTTTTCTCTCAAGGCCACGTGGCTGAGCCTTCAAGTTTGGCAGTTGAACAGTTACAGCTAGAGGTTTGAGAGGGGCAAAAGAGATAAAGGTGAAAAGGGTGCGAAAATCGCAACCTACCTTCGGGAGTTCGCTTCTGGCCGTGAGACTGCATGGTGACGTGCGCGTTGAGATGGTTCAGAGTGCCATAGGCCTTCTCGCATCCGTTCCAGCCGCACTTGTACATGCGCTCGATTTCCTCATAGCGTCTACGGGGGCGTTTGTGCTGCTGAGCGCCGGGGATGGGAACAAACGAGTAAACCTGTTTAAAGTAGAATTCACGTCAGTATGTGTACTTTGTGCTAGTAACAAGGCTAGTTGGTTGTGGGGGATTCTCGGGCAGACAAGGTTGTTTCTGTCTCGAGTAGAATGATTCATCTTTTCTCTCTCGCGCACGCGCCTACTCAATTGCAGATGCGCGCCAAGATGGATAGTTGACTCTCCCCTCTCTCGACGAAAACAACCACTTTTTCCGAACATTTTTCACATTTCTCTCTCGTTCCACTTCGGACCCCTCCAGCACTACATTGCACACACACGTACCTGGCTAGGTCTCTGCTGGGGAGCAGACGCTGGGGATTGGGCGTAGACGGGGTGGCCAGGAGTCAAAGGAGGAGCTCCATGCTGGCTGTACCCGGCCCAGTCGGGTCGGGGCTGCGCATACATGCCTCCGCTCTGATGGGAGTAGCCATGAGACATGTCTGGATTCGGCGCATACGGCGAGTGCTGCCCATAAGGGTAGGTTGGACTCGGAGCCGCAATAGACGGATCTATAGGCACATCGTTGTCAGAATTGACGGGGTGGGCTTGATGGCTAGGCCCATTGTGCTGGGGCATAGACGGACTGTTCTGTTGTTGCGCCATACCTCCGCTGCTCGCGCTGCTGGAAGGATGGTATGAACGCTGGATATGATCCGCCGAGAAAGACCCTGATCGCGCCGAGGGAGGATAGACGCTGTACTCCGAGGTGGGAGTCACAGAGGTGGGATAGTCTTGTTTCCCGGGGTATTGAGCAGCAGACGCGTGTTCTGCGGACGAGCCTTCAGAATGATGGTCGCCGAAACTGCTGGAGTAGGGCGAGGGCAAACCTGACTGCGAGAACTGGGTGGCACCGCGGTCCATAAAAACACTCGAAGCAATCGACGATGGCGAAGCCCAAAGACGAGTAGAGAACTCTTTACAAGTTCTCTTTTCCTTCTTGTGGTGTTTTTGCGATGGTTATCAAGCGACGTGATGTGGAAGTTGTCAAGATGACCAAAACTTCCAAGTCGCGATGTTGATGGTTTGCGCTGGCTCTGCCCAGGAACGTGCTACCGAACTCCACACAAGGTTGGCGTGGAATGAAAAAGAGACGGCGTCCAGACAAGAACTAGTTTCCAAGCACTCGCGTCTCCAAGATGGTGCAGGGGGAGGGAAGAAATAGTAGCAGCCGGAGGCAGAGTGATGAGTAGGCTCCTCTCCGGGGGGGGACACTTGGTGTCGCGGTGGCGGCGCAAGCAGCAATGGCTAGTATATGTAATATCGCCGGCGGCGGCAATAGTAGCGCGGACTGGGGCGAGCGGCGTATACCGTAGCGACAAGTTGCTAAGTTGCTGTTTAAAAAATGCTCGGTTGATGGAGTTATTTGGGGTGCGTGATGCGCACTAGCTCCAGAAGTCCAGGAGTCTTGGTCCTTGGAAGCGCGGATCTTGCTGGGTCAGGGATGTCTTGCTTGCCCGCGATCAGGCAAAGTTTCGAAGGGGGGCTAAAGTAAAGCTAGGCGTCCGGTCGCACAGATTGGGGACCCAACTACTAATATAGTGTTGAACGTAGGCCGGGGATGGGTGAGTACCAAGGTTCCAAGTGAGTCTAGCGTCTGACTCGAGCAAGGACCATGGGGCGTGTGGTTTTCTGGCTGAGAATCGCTCTGTCGTTTGAGTTGATAGAGAGACACGGGGCGCGA
Organism: Trichoderma atrobrunneum; assembly: GCA_003439915.1. NCBI lineage: Eukaryota > Fungi > Ascomycota > Sordariomycetes > Hypocreales > Hypocreaceae > Trichoderma > Trichoderma atrobrunneum. Next base: position 51,719 of record PNRQ01000080.1, read on the forward strand.
CGCAGAAAGCTGGACTGGCTTGACTGGCTGAATATTGAGGCGCTTAGTTCTAGAAACAAGCAGATGTGGCGGGGCGAGGTTTCCAATGTTGTGTCTGGCTTTCTGGGAGGGGAAAAAACTCTCTTGTCAGTTTATGACGGCGACGAGTTTTTGCAGGGCGAGTTGGTGCGGGACGAAGAATTTTATACGGGACCACACATGATGAGAGAGAGAGAAAAATGAAATGCATTGAACTGGGGAAGATGGACAGGTCTTGCAGCAGAGGGTACAGCACGGGTGGAGGTACAGGTACAGGTACGGGTGGAAAGTACAGGTACATTGGCGCGCAATGGCTGGGGAGAAAAGAGTGGGACTCACGAGAGCGTCAGGGTTTATTTTATTTTGGAGCGCGACCAAAGCGAGAAACCCAGCGCTGTGGGAGCCAGACAGAGTGCAGAGGCAGCACAGTATCGTTCCAGCGGAGGTACGATCCGATAGCAAGGAGAGTACAGTACTGCAGAGTCTGACCCAGTGCCAGTGCCAGTGCCAGTGCCAGTGACGCTGAGAGGGGGAGGGGGTGTGGCAATCGGGTTATTTCCGTCGTAGCGCGAGCGAGTCTTGCGCTTGGAGGAGAGATTCCGGCACTTCAAAGTCTGGACGAGAGACGGGCTCTTGTTGTGGTGCCAATTGCCTGCGCGTTCCTGGAGCTTGAGAGGCGCGTTGCAGGCACTCAATCCGTCAATCAATCAATCAATTCCCTTGCCTGACGACTGGGGGGGTCCGCCGTTTGTTGGTGCAGGATCACGGTGAGGAGTGCATAGCATAGGAAGAGAGAAAAAAAGAAAATTAATAAAAAAAATCGATGGGGGTGGGCACGGGTGACACTCAGTGCATGTACTCCGTACCCCCAGAGTGGACGCCAACTCAAAGGCAAAAAAAGAAAAACACACGTCCTCGTACCTGTACGCAGCGAATGAGGTTCCAAATACCCTCCCTGTCCTTGCAGAGGGCGAACCTATTGCGTCGGCTTTTCCCCTCCCAGGTCAGTTCAACCCCAGCTGGGCTCAGTCAAATGCCTGCGGAAACTGTGGCGGCAGAGGAGGCGTTTCTATCGGACACGACAGATGTGGCAAAGCTGAAGTCCTTGCTGCAACGTGTACGTCAAGTAATCCAAATCGAATCGTCGAATCGAATCGTATCGTACGGTATCGCGTCCCGGATGTCGTCGAGTCGAGTCGAGTCAAAGTTCGAGTCTTCAGCACCACAACTTCGCCCCTCTCCAGTGTGCGACGTCGCCCGTGCCTCGTACTAGGGTCGTCGAGATACCAAGCAAACCAAACGCGATTCCCAGCTACCGGGGTCCCTCGGTGGGTGCCCAGATACTGCTACTCTGTGTTTGTACAAGCACGCTCCCAGCGAGCGGGACAGCTGAAAGCCTGGAGATGATTCGAAGCCAGCCGCAGTGGAATGCGCGCGTACCCTTGCCCCGACAAAGTGGGCGGTCTCGTACAAGCCGTACGTACGAGCACAGTGCGCGTTTCCCGTGGCTGCACTCAGAGAGTACTCGAGCAACGGGTATACTTGCACATACGAGCATCTTGTGGTCCTCGCACTCGCGGAGCGCAACAGATCTGCGCCTTTTTCCCATCAATGGATCGTTTTTCCCTCTCATGTTTTTTCTTCCTTCTGTCCTCTCCTCCCCTCTGAGCAATAATGGCCAATCACAAGCCCCCGACCAATGGAGAACTAGCATTGGCTGGTCCAGGATGTCACCAATGGAGCTTCTGCTGTCGTTGGGGGGGTGGGCTGAAGGGGGCTTCAAGGGCCCATCCCCATGTCAGGCCGGAGGTAGTGCCATTAACGGCCAACGCTTGATTGCCTGACAGCACCGCGTATGTATGTACAAGAACGGGCAGACGAAGAGGCGGCGCACCGTACAGATACAGAACCGACATAGCACGGGCCAAAGGGCCGCAAACGGAGATAATTGCGTTTGATGGGCGGCCATCCATCGCGGCCGCCGAGAGGGAAAAAGAGCAAGTAAAAAAAGGAACCTTGGCTTGTTCCCAATGCGTTTGTACATGTCAGTGTCTGTCTGGCTATCAGTCTGGCTGTCTGGCTGTCCATCAAATCTGACTGACCGTGGCTCCAGCCCCAGAAGAGACAAGACAAGAGTCGAGAGCCCCGAGTACCGTAATCAAGGCCCCAGCGGCTAAGCAGCCCAGAGCAATGGTTCCAGTGTGGCGCTAGCGAGAATGTCGCACGCGAGCCGCGGCCCACGCTGGCCAGTCCGCAGCACAAGTACATGTACGAGACGGTATGGGCACGATATTCTCCGCAGAAACAGTCCATCTTTCGTCCCACGCAGCCGCTTGTGTAACAGTGCTAAGGGCGTTCGATAGCCGGGCCATCTGGTCTGGTCTGGAGTCGGCACCAGTATCTGCAGAGCTGGGCTGGGCCTGCTGTTGCGGCCGACCATGTGGATGTTCGTTTGACGGCACTCTGATCTTGTCAACGTCGTAAATTAGTAGGTAATGCCTACCAGCAGGTTCCGGGTCTATGGGCAGGTCGGCACTGTACCGCTACGGGCAACCAAAGGCAGCCGTACCCGGTACAAGTTCGCTCTGTCGACGGCAGCGAAGCGGTATATGCCGTATGAGTACAAGAGTCAGGACGAGAATATCAAGGAAGAGCAGACGGCACGGCATCTGCGCCTCCATGGCCCCTTGATGGTCGTTGCGGCACGGCACCCTCGACGCTCTTGATGCCTGCACATCGTCACCATCATCATCGTCGTCATATCGTCAAGCCAGCCTGTCTCCCCCCAGCTCCGTGCATGCCTGTCCTGTAGAGATAGATTCAATGCTTGGAGATCAGCCCGTGGCCCCAGCGTCTGCCCTGGATCGTCCGCTAGTTTTGCAAAGCGCTACTGCTACTACTCCCACAAGCCGTGAACCGCTCCTAGTGCTCGACCGTCTCAACTGAGGCTGGCATCGGCTCTGGACCGGTCAGGGTCAGCACTGTCGACGGCCGTTCTGGGCGCTGCCAGGGGTCCCAGCAATCTCTGCCGCAGCAGGCGACAGCTATATTGATGCATGGAGCGCCATCCTAGGGCCAAGGGGGGGAGGAGCAGATTCCCTGGCACTAGACCTAGCAGGAGATGCTATATCTCGAGCTTCTACTTGCAGCGTGACGCTACTCGGAATAGCTAGTACCCGGACCAACAACATGGAACCCAGGGCCCTGTTACTGGGCTGATAGACTCTCAACTGTCCATGGCCATCTCCAGCTTTCTGTCATTTTCCATGGCCATGTGCACCTCAGATGGCAAAGAGGGGAGTGGGAATTGCATGTGCGAGTAATGAACGATCCCGATGACCGAACCAATGCCTTTGTCCTGCCTGATCCATTACGTATGTAGCCACCGTGCCAAGTCATGTCATTCGCTCATATTGCAAAAGAGTCCAGACAGCATCAGCTTGTCAGCTGTTATGATAGGTCGCTAAATGCAGGCACCGCTCACGACTTTGAATCAAGGTACTCGTAGTCGACGCCCTCTAATAATAAACATGATGTACGAGTACAGTAAGAGTACCAGCAATGGCAAAGAGGGATGCGTGCCACTTTGTGGCCAAGGAGAGGTGCATAAATGACGGGGCTGAGGGTTTTATTTCGAAATACCACACATCACACATCATGCACATCAAATGTTACAGAGGTCAAGGATCGCAGGCATGTTGGATTTGCAATGTACCTGTACAGAACATGGAAGTAAGTGCAGGTGCTTCCAACGGAGTGCGCTCCGAGCAAGGGCGGTGCACATGTACCTCGTGCAGCACAGAACATCGTATGTCTGCGCATGTACATGTACAATTCCGGGCACTCAATTATCCCCCTCCGTTGTCGGTGCGCAGATCCAACTCTCGTCTCTCATCTCTCTCTTCTCTCTTCCTTGCCCGCAGCTTCCCATTTCCACCCACGCATAAAATTGAGGTCCTCGACGGCAACGTTATGATGCGATGGGTTGCAGGGCCTGGACTGCAGTTGCATGAGGATTGCATCGCCTTCTCCACTCCTGCGTTCTACATGCGGATAAATGGCTATTGGTCTCCGCTCCATGACAGCCATCCAACCTTGAATCATGCCTCTCGCCAGGGTCGTCGGTACAGATACAAGCAAACAAGAAACCAGCCCCCGGAGCAGATGTGCCACTCCGGGCTACTGCTCCGTATTACTAGCTGTACGCCGTGCCGGTCGAATCCTGCTGTCCTGCGCTGTGATGTGATGGATGTCATGGACACAAGAAGCGAGTGCCAACCACCATCTGGACCTATCTGCTGATTGATATGCGACACCGTTCTTTCAGCCGCCCGCATTTCCCGGGGGGGCACGGGCGACCGAGCATGAGCATGAGCATGAGCATGCCATGGCAGAACCGAAGAATACGAAGCCTGGACGTGTTCTCTGTGTCTGTTCTGTGTCCGAGCTGGGCGTCTTGAAGGTTCGGTGCAGCCTGTGCCACTGTGCCGTTCTGTGTTGTGTATTGCCCAACCTGAGACATACATGCAGAAATACCAAGGTATCCAGAGCGAGGGACCGCGACGTGATAGGCAGGCAGGCAGGCATGTATCATGTTGTATCTTTCGAATCCATCTTCCTCTTGGCTGTTCTATCTTGTTCTCTCTCTTGCTCCCCCCTTCATCTCCCTTCCCGTCTCCTGTCTGTCTCGTATGATTCGGAGGCAACAGGCATTCTCTGCATACCATTGCATTTCAATGTTCAAGCCACGGCGCACACCACCATGTCAAGGTCGCTTGTTGGGCTGCCATCATGCACAATCCCTTCAGCCGCTGACTCATGTTTCTTTCTGCTTGCATCGCATCTCAGCCGCAGAGCACAAAGTTGTGTCAGCGTTGCTTGGTGTCGACTTGTCTCTTTTTTCTCCCCAACCATGACCATTACTGCCATGTCTTGTTTGCCTAACTAACGCCGTCCTCAGCCTTGGGAGGCGTTAACAGATCAAATCGACCCGAATCCTCGGGAGAGACTAAAATGGCCCCTCAGGCCATCTATACCCCGAATCGGCACGGTCGCGCTGTTTCGTTGGTCAAGATTCCAAGGGCCAAATCATGGCCTGTCTGCCGGCGTCAGAACGATGCTCCAGCTAACGTCCATGCTTCTCTGAGTTTGTCCTAGTGAAAGAAAAGAAGCAGAGCAAAAACAGTGGCCTCGGGGCTTTGTCCACAAAGCATAAATATGCTTGTAGGTGCCGCAGGCGCAATGACCCCCGCCCATCAGGGAGAAAGTATTTTATCTTATTTTTATTTTTTACATTTTTTATAAAAATTTACAAGGCAGCGGTGGTTATCTAAGCGAGTGCAATCCAAAAGACGCCATGTACAACCGCATTTGGAGAGGGGCAACATATCAAACAGGCCTTCTCCGACTGCTTGCAGATTCTCGTCAATGCTACTCCGTGCACTGTGTCCAACCGCGTGTTAGCTCGGACTTGGCAGCTCTTCAATTCACCGACTCAGTTGCCGAGGTGAACCTGGAGACGCAGCTCTGTGGTCGACTCTGGGCTCACCGCAATATCACTTGTGTTGTCGTTGGCTTCTCGAACTGCGACGTTCCCCCCTCCCTTTCGAGGCAGCTCTTGTCGCACACGGCTGAACTGAAGCCCCTCTTGAGGGTCCACGTGTGATGGCTGAGCTTTGTGTTCCCCTCGAACCTGCAATGCGACAAGGGCGTAGCCTCACGTGGTAGATCCACTGATTGGCAGGGTATGTCGATGATGATGAATGTCTGATTCAAGTGCTGTACGACGCTCTCTGGCCTTGGAGACGTGTATAGATGGTTCTGTTGCAAGCGTCACGTCACAACAGCGCCGCGCTCGTGCTTGTGCGACGTGTGCTCCGTGCCGGAGGATCGAGTCATGGTATCTGGACAGAGACATGCCACGGCATTTCAGCTCTTCAGTTACAGGTAGACTGCGATCCTTGGACGGCAAATTGCACTCCTTCCGGCGCTGCTCATTTCTGACATCCTGTGTGCATGCCGACCAATCTAGAAAAGATACCTTGTCATTCAATCCCTACCGCCCTACCGCAGCCGCACAACTCCACCGCCCTTCGCCTAGCTATCAACTTTTCCGGGGGAGCCAAATTCATCATCACCTGATTGCAAGGCAAGGGAGCTGAGCGACGCCCTCTATCGTGAGCTCTCCCGATAGCCATCAGCGCATCGCAAGATGAGACGGACGGCACAGACAGACAGACGAGAAACAAGCAGGGCAAAAGAAGCGGGCAAAAGGAGAAGCAGCTGGGAAATTCTGCATGCGGCCTGCATGGTCTGACCTACCCTCTCCGCAGCAGCACGTACCCCCTTCGGCACCCTTCTGAAGCATCAATTGGTCGACACTTTGGTTGCAGCCACTTTATTCCGTACAGCCACTTGAGAACCAATCGCCCAATCAACAGCAAGAGGCGAGAATGATGGCAACCGAGCCACACAATGGTTTTTCTCCCAGACTCCCTTCCACTGACTTACGAGGGAAAAGAAAGTGATACTGTACACAGCCGGAAATCCGTTCTCTTTGCTGAGTTGGCATCGACATCAAGCAAGGTTAGCGTCGATCCAGCCAAGGTGGCGCTCCAACAAGATCTCAATGAGTACGAGTACGGAACGAAGTTGCTTGTATCCCGGCGACTGTGATACCACCGCCCAATTGACCCAGGCATAACATACCAGGCCAGGCCAACCGGCAGTCTGGACAAGATGTGCCGAGTGCGTGGCAGATTTTTGCCACTTGACATGGTGACTGCAATTTCATCACATCTCTTCGAATATTGGAGAGATTTGTCCCAGGCCAGATATGGCTGATGTCTATCTTGGCATTCCTGTCCACGCCTATCCAAAATGACGTGCAGGAACAAGCACCCGAGGTGTTGATAATTTCAACTCCAGCTCCTCGCTTATACTGTGTCTAGACTGCAGATGTGATGAATTCATATTGCTGTACCGTCATGGTTCATGGTCCACGCCAGCAACATCGCCAAGGGGTCTGAGGTCTTTGCTGGGGGGTGTAACTCAAGCGAGGATAGCCAAAGAAAGCTCCAAAGTTGAATCACGGACTCAGCAACACTAGCTGGCTATGCTAACACACTCTCTCGGCCGGGAACAATGTCAAGCTTGTGTCTAGCTTCGTCTCACTTGCACGAGTTCCATCTATACTAAAGAGATTTTCAAACGAATGATTACCAAAACCAGGACAAGAGACATGACCTGAATGAAGGCTCACGAGTGATACTCCCAGCAAAGACACGTATCCATGAGAAGTGCTCCCTCAAATTGGCATCTGGCTGCTTCTCAATATCTCTCACGAATCGTGCATCAAATGCGGTCTTGGGACTCGTTGGGACGGCAAGGCAGCTTCCAACGAGGTGCTACTACTGACCGCTAGACTATCACGGGAAGGACTAGCATTGAGTGCTAGCAGCTAGACAAGGACATGGGCCGCTCGACCTCCCCCAAAGCCAGAAGGGTCTAAAATATCGAACCCCCTTACGAATGAAACCTGGCTAACATGGTAGCATCTCGTCGCTCTGCTGGTTAGTGTTGGCTACAGACCAAGTCAGCCGCATTTGCTCGCACGTCCCCCATTCGCGCAGGGGCCTTGACTGGGGAAAAACAAGAACGGCCATTCTAATTTCGCTGCCGCGCTCCGTCAGCCTTCCTTGGTCTGGCCGCGGTGCCAGTCCCAGCGCTCGTAAGCTCAACTTTGTGTTGCTATTGCTAGAACGGCCGTTATCAGGACCTGGACCCGAAATCGACACAAGAGGTCACCCGCTCCGGCTGCCTCCCTTTCTTTCCAATCAACCCGCTTCGCTCCTACATGACTGCCGGGACAGCGATGCTCACGAGAAGGAACGTGTCGTATTTTTATCCAATCAAGCCAAGGTGCCTAAAATTGACAAATTACGATAAAACGATTCATCGCATAGGCGCTATGGTTCCGGTGGGGCATCTGAGACAGCCGCAAATGGACGTTTACCAAGTAGACGCGGTTTTCTCCCCTCCCTCGTTCAGCTTCCTGCATGGCGTAGCCAATGCGGTAATCCGATACACTTAGTCTGGCACACCAAGCTCACTGTGGCTGACAATGCTAGTGAGGATGGCCCTTTACTCTCAAGCCACCGTCATTTTCTTAATCGTGATGGAGGCCCTTTAATATCCCCCCGTAACGAGACGGCGAAGCAGTGAGATGAGGATGGATGAGCAGAGAGGGTCAGACCACGGCATCCAGCCAAGGGGGGCGTGGCAGCTGAGCTGTGAGGCAGAGAGAGGGGGGTTTTCCAGTTAAGCGACGGACCTCGATGTGCTAATACTGCATGTTTCTCTTGATTTGGGATGATCAAGACACATTCTTGCTCTCTGGGACAAAAGGGGGTCAGATGAGGCCGTACGAGTACCCATATCCGGATTCTTGGAAAATGGCTCTTCGGGAAAAGCAGCTCCCCCCACTTGACGAGGACTCTGAGATCTCTACGGAGCAGAACGGAGAGCGATTACTTGATGCTAATCCGATCTGCGAAAACGGCCCTCGACCGGCGCTGGGCTAGCTAGCGTCAGCTGTCAGGAGGAGTATGGGCAGAACCAGCAACGGGGTTTCGTCCTTGGCAGGCGACTTTGCTGTGGCTTTCGCTATTTCGTCTTATCCCGAGCTCACCCTGTGCGCGGCGAAGGGATTCAGATGGTCCTTGCCATGCTTGTGGGATATATCCTGGAAAGCTGTTCAGCTCAGGAGAGAGCCGACTTGGACGCTTTGATAAGCTATCCACATTGGAAGGGTACTATTTCTAGGACCTCGAAGGAGACAGGCATCAATTGATGAGCGTGTTCTTCTTCCTGACATGAGTATAGGGTAAGATGTTGCTCCTAGCGGGAAATAGGGACATATTTCGTATCTACGCGATATACGATACAAGGCAAGGCGATTACTGCAGCCTCGTCATTTGTCCGTATACGCTCCGATAACCGAGATGCGACAGCCGCACGATTATTCTATCTACCCACGCACCAAGGCAGCACTATCCCATTAGCAGGACGAGATCAACTGGACTGGCGACGAAGCCGTTGAGGCGGTTCTGCTACAAGTGTCCGCCTAATTTTAAAACCCGAATTGATGGAGCAGACTAAACAAGGGGAGATTTGGGCTCCCCTAGGGCGCATTTTGATATCTAGGCTTGTCGGACAAGTCTAAATTCTGCAAAAAGCTGGGACCTGCATGGTGTGCTGGGGAAGAGGCGAAAAAAAAGGAGATGTGATGAATAAGGTAAGGACGAGAGCCGGAGCAGGCTGACAAGGACCCCCGGATGGGCGATGGTCGCCTACGGTAAGAGGAAAGAAATCTCATTTCTCCTTGGATACGAAGGGCTATCGAAACCATCAGCGCAAATCGCCCAGACTTGCTCCGAAGCTGGCAAATGCTTGCTCTGTCTTTATTACGCACTCCATACTGGATAAGGCATAGCGGTGGGGAGTGTCGTTGATTTGCAGTACGAGCACAATACAGCCCGTATCGCCGTGCCTATTGATGAGATGAATGATTGACGGCCGGGCATGTGATGGTGCCGGTCCAGACCGTGTGCTGTGCTTGATACGCACATGTCGCATCAATGCGCTGCAACTGCAACACTCCTATTCTGTTGATGCCTGCTGCTAATACTACCTTGTAATAGGCACCAAGGTCAATCAAAGCACGGAGTACTCGTACAGGTGCAGGTACTATAATTGACACCAGACGTGTCGTATGCAGACGAGACGCGACTGGGCATCAACGGGCGTGAGTTTTCTATCGTCAAGTACATTATCTTGCTGACTGATTGATGATACGATGCATTGTCCACTGCTGACAGGAATAGCAATAGCCTTGCCGCGACCCAACGTGTATCGTAGCGCAGGTACAGGACTAAAGCAATACGGAGGGGTTGCTAGCCGCGAGGTACCTGGAGCCTGCTAGCACTGGGCTGGGCTGGCCATCTCAGATCTCAGTTCCATTGAATGCTTACCAGGAACCCAGTGGCCGGTAAGTGCTAGTGAAAGAGGCTCCGTGGAGTCCAGAGCTAGCCCAGGGACTTTTTGGTCTGGTCCCAGGGATCAGTCTGAGCGCATGGCGATCTGGGGAGGTTGATGCTAGCAGCCATCTGTACTAGCAGCTAGCAGCGTTGAGCGCTGAGGGGAGGCCCAAGGAGGCCCTAGCGCCGCAAGTTTACTGGAGTGGGCGCGCTATTACGGAGCAGCTTTAGGGCCCATGAGTTCAGAGTGCTGGGCTGCTTGGGTGTTGGGCTAGTTTAGCACCATCCCATCCCATCCCATCCCATCCTCTACAGTAGACCTCCATGCACATGCACCCGCACCTGGCCAAGTGCGTGCGAGCTCACCTCTCAACCTGACCATTGATCGTGATTGCGTCTATACGAACCAGTACTGTACAGGTACTTGCGACCACCCCCGTCGGGCGGCTGTTGTGCAACACACCAACGGCGGGTTTCTGGCCCAGCGACAGGCTAGCGGGCGCCATCGCTGGTACCAGGAATACGGGAGCGCGAGTCGCACAGAATGGCACACTTGTTATGTAGGGAGAGCGCGAAGGGCTCAAGGGAGACAAGAACGTCCACCTGGGCCTCGGGCCTAGTGGATGACATGCTTGGGCGGCTCGTCACGTTATAAGGTAGCTGGTACAGCTGGCCGGATCCAGAGCAGCCCACTGGGGTACTTGGGCTGGACTGCGGACTGACACCCTGAGATGAGGTACCGAGGGGCTCGCTGGGACGACGACGCGAGGTACTGCATACTTGCAGGCTGGACAGACTTGTACGAGTACCTTGGCTCTCTGCGAGCGAAGCGCGAGTACCGGTACGCGAGCGACAATTGGCATTGACAGCCGACCGCTGACAGCTTGTCGCCTCCAAGCCAATTCTCACGTCGCCATCTCGCCTCGTTATCCACTTGGGCCAGCTGGGCAGAGCGAAGACGGAGATGCAGCACGCAACACGCAACACCCGATATCGTTGGCGATTCTATTTTCCTTTTTCTGCCCATCAATCACGCCGGGTGTCTGTCTGTTATCCGCACGGCCTCACGGGCAAATCAAATCAAAGCAAATCAGCTCAGCAGGGCGCGCGCACATCGAGGCAATGCCTGCTTCTGGTCGCTCGCTGTGCAATAAACGGCCACCCTTGCCCTCCACTTTTTCGACCCTCCCACCGCCGTCGCATCGCAGCTCGTCCGAGAGCAGTAAATGCATATCCGTAACCCTATGGATGTACGGCCTGCAGTGCAGTGCAGTGCAGTACCGGTACTGACTGTACTCGTGCAGGATTGAAGGGAGAGAGGGAGGGGTCGGGTCAGAACAAGGACCAGAACCAGAACAGAGAGGCACATGCTCGAGACTCGACCCGAGCTGGAGACACACACGGACTGACACGACGAAAAGAGAGATCCGAATAAAGGAACAACAAGAAAAGAAAAAAGCCTCGGTCCTTGGACATTTGACGCTGTTTCAGCCACCTCGACGGGGTCGCATTCAGAATATTGGCTGGTGCTTTTTTACGAAGTGCGATGACGTCTGCCGGTGGACACGCTGAGCTCTCGAGCTGCCAACCTCACGATTCTGCGTCTGGCTCATCCCTGCCGTGCGGCTGTTGTCATGGATTCTTTGACGTTTCAAGGCTCATTTTGCCGAAGCAGGCCTCGCGCGCTTTCTCTTCCTTCTCTCGCTCCCCTCTCCCATGACTAAGAAGACCCAACGACCAGGGGGCCAGCAGGAAAGACCCATGGCTCGCCTCCACGATTGCTTCTCTCTGCAGACGCCCCCCTTTGCACACTGCACTCATCTGATGCCTTTCTATTTGCCCATGCCGGCATCCATCCACCGCCCCGCCGCCAATGGGAGAATTTGCCTTGGCTTCACATTCTGTTCGTTGCTGCGTTCATGGGCCCCGTCTTGTCTATACTGTACTGTACCTACTGCTACTGTACGAGTTATATCTGACCCCCCAGACGAGGGTTCCATCCACAGGATAACTGTGACATGCCAATATCCCCTCCTCCCTCCATCCCTCTACAGCTGCAGCTGCAGCATTACGGAGAAGGAATATGTTTCCTGACGTCCTTATCCGATCTTTTTTCCTTCTCGTCGTCTGAAATAGAGTGGGGAATCTGCGTACTGTACTGGTACTTGCAAGCATGTCGTCGGCGAACATCTTGCTAAACCCCATTCTTGTTGAGTCATCTCGGCTCCCCCGAATTCTGGGCCCCCCTTGGCTGGGACTCGCCCTGGCCCTGATTGGCTTCTCGCATGCTTTTTCCCTTTTTTCTTTCTCAGTTCCGCCCAGTGTTCGCGCCTTTTTTTTGTGGTTACCCTCTTATTTTCTGCTCTTTTTTTTTTGTGGGCTAGTCGTTCAGCCCATGAGCCTAGAGGCGGGAAGCGAAAAGACGGTCAAGTTGTCTAATGCTACGATGCACATGGTTCGCCGTGTACTCGATACGGTCCTGGTACGGCTGGGGGATGCGACTGCTGGACTGGAGCAAGGCATCTGATCCTGCCTACATGGACAGCTTGCTCTCAAACCTCAAATCAAATCACCGTCTTTTCTTGTTGCTGCGGCCGCCGAATCACGCGTGCCATTTCTTTCCCTTGCCTGCATTGAACCCCCGTCACACACCCCCCTTCGTCTATCCTGTTTATTCTCTCATAGAGCGGTCTCGCTCGTCGTTGGAGTGGCATGAGGAGGAGGGGGAATCACTGGATGGCCTCGCTTGAGACAGTCTGGCAATTGGATATAAGGTTGATGAGAGGCATCTGACCCATGGCTATCACGATGCTTGGTCCAGGTCACTACACCCCCCTGTCTGAACCTGGCAACTGTCTTCCGTGTCTTGGCTTTTTGCTAGCCTGACCGTCCCCCTGGTTCGAGTGAGAGGTGCGCTTTTCGAAAACGCGTCTCGTCTCAGCATGAAGATCACGCTTCCCACGGCCCAAGTCCTGCTGCCTCTTTCAAACTTTCATTTCTTTTACAGTACCCAACGCCGAAACAAGAGCACGGCAGTACTGTTTACGAGATACTGTATTGAGTAACTGGCCGTACTCTGTACCTCTCGCTTCCCCCCCTCTTCTCACAACTCTCACCAACTTGTTTTCCTTGCTGTAGAGTAGCATAACGCCACCTTCACCCACGTGCTTACTACGCCTATCCCGGCATGGTTGATTCACGCAGGCGGAGATGGACTCCGTAGAGGAGCAGAAAGAGGAGGCAGTGAACCATTGCGAGCGGAGAGATTTTGCTAGGTCTCTTGGGTCTCGTCCCTGTGACCCCTGGTCGATTTTTTCTTTTCTTTGCATTCAGCTTTGTCAGTTCGGCGACCAGGCAAGGTTTCTCTTTCCCATTTCCCCTCGTTCTCAGCCTCAGGAGTTGACTGATCGCTTTTTCGACTGGGATGTCAATGATGAATGCACTGTGGGCAAGGTTGCGAAAATGTGGCTCCCCCATTTTTTTCTCTCTCTTCTCTCTGGTTCCCTTTCAGAGGAGGGGGGCAAAGACGTGCATGACAATGGGGCCTGAATATTTTTTTTCTTTCTATCCAACATCTCTTTTTCCTATTCGGTGTGAGGGCATGCTATTCGTTGATACATACACGGGCACTTCCTGAAAGGTTCACGCTGGCGAGGAGATGTTTTCTGGCCTCTTGTGTGTCGTTTTTTGTTGAACCCCGACTCTTTTTCAGCCACGCCCGCTGTGCCTGCTTTTTTTTTGCAGGCGTTTTTGTTATCGGTCAGGTCAGGATTCCCGTACAGTATGGAATGGGGGAGCGAGGACGTCCAACCAGGTCCCCAGTCCGAAGGAATGGATTCTGGTTGGATCTCAGCAGATGCCCTCTGCCGCCCCTCCTCGTCACTTTCTCGTGCCTTCGCCTTTTTCTTTTTCTTTTTTCTTGTTCAACGGAGTGTGTGTGTATTGTAGTCTTTTACACCCCCCTCCCGTTTCTCCGAGAAAGGTCACCTCTGCGTCATCTACTCTTGTGCTGAGAGGGTTTTTGAGCAAAGGCGGTCTCCGGCTATGATGTGATTGATGACCCGTACTCGTAGGGCCACGACGAGATGATGTTGCTGCGACTTTCGGCTGTTGCCAGAGGACTGTGGGCTAAACTCCCCGGTTTTTACTTGTCGTCTACCATTTTCTTATCTTGGTGGTAGTATTAGTAGTTTAGTAGCAAGTTGCGACGACTGTGTTACTCCGTAAAACGTTGCTGATCCCAGAATCTTGGGAACTAGAATTAGATGGCTTGAAGCGATGCGCCTCTGGTGTGAACAGATGCCTTGCCTAAAGAAGCAAAAGATGTTGGGGCTAGCTTCAGCTCGTGATTTTGTGCCCATCTCCGGAGTTGCTAAGCAGTTTAGCTACTAATCACTCACTCTGGAGCATGCAGCCTTCTTTTTTGGCAATGTAGCCTACTACAAGTACTCTCTTTACTTGTTCCGCGAGTCATTTGATTTTGATATACTGATTGAGACTTCAATGAGCTGAGATGGAAATGAAAGATGGCTTTTACTATTGATTATTCTTCTCGCCTCTAGATGAAGATGATTAGCTCATGCCGTGGATTCCGAAAGATTATTGTAGGAATCTCCTGTTTCTTCGCCGTTTTCAGCTTGCTTTTACGGAGTACTTGTAATTGGAATGTAAGAGTACACTCTGTTTAGAGTAATTTATCATCCTTTGGGTTCAATTGTTGTTGGTGGTTCCCTCGTCAGCTCCGACATTTTTCGCTGGGGGTGTGTACTAGCCCAACCATGCTGCTTGTTTCGTCGTCGGTATTGTGTGCCTTCTTGTTGTCTCTTGTGAATCAGTTCGCCGATGTCTTGGATTTTTACGAGTACTCTTTTTGAAGACCGCGGGGTGGGCATGGGGCGGGATGAGCGGGCGTTTTTTTTTGGATGTCTGCAGCCGGCATTGACCTCGTTATTTGTGCTTGTTTTTGGGGTTTGCTTGTTGCCGATTTTGTCTGTCTGTCTGTCTGGCTGGCTGGCTTGGTCATGTACATGAAGCTTGCACAGAAGAGACGGTATCTTGCTTTTTTCTCTTTTCTTCTTCTTATGCATGATGATAGTGTGTGTGTGTGAATGTGATGGAAGTGTGTGTCTGTGTGTTGCTATTCTTGGATGCTTTTATTAATTAATTAATTTTGCTTGCTTGTTATTGTGAAGATAATTGTAATATATCATATCATATTTTTCGAAGCCTGGAATCAAGTTTCAGACAGACATGGCTTGCTTGTCGTCTGACCAACAGTTTTGCGCGGGAGGGCGTGTCTTCCTTCCATTTGGTACCTTTCCTTTTTCACCTTTTTACGTTTATCACGGTTCTTACATTTTTCACGGATTTTATTTGTACTTGTAAGTACTAGGTAGGCAGCTTTATGAGGGAAATGGTAGCCTGGTAAGTACAGTACATGTGTCTATTGTCTTTCGTCTTTGTGTGAATGGATGGATTGATGGATTGATCGCTGGGTTTAGGCAGCCTTTTTAACGGATGTGTGTTTTTACGTGGTATGGGTTCGGGGTTCGCGTTTATAGAAAAATCTACGTATACGTGTACGTCTTGGTTGGTTGCTTTTATCCTTTGGTCTGTGTTGCCCTTGTCAAGAACCAGACGGGTTCAGATTCAGGTCGGCGAATGTGTGTGAGAGGGGGTTTGCATGAATGGGATGGGTGCTATTTATGATATATGATGAAAACTTGTTTTGATGGGATTCTTTTTTACTTTTTGAAACGGCGAGGCGTTTTTTTATTTTACTTTTATTCGAAGTGATCCTGGTAATGAATAATATGTTGATTTTCGTCAAGATGAGGAGAGAAGAGAAGGACGAGAAGACGAAATGAAAGGGCAAGGTTTATAGAGAGCTTGGACTTTTTGGATTTCAGCTCAGCTCAGCTGAGTTCAGCCCTGCTCTGCAGAGAAAAGTCCTTGTCTAAAGAAGCGAAGTTATAAAACAAGAAAATAAAGGTTAAAAGTAAGGCGGAAATGTATGTGTAAAAGGTGGAAATATGAAGGAGGAGGATATTATAGCAAAACCTACATGCAAAGACGGTAGGTAGGGAGGGCGAATGATACCCAGTACTCTACAGATGCCAGGTAGGTAGGTAGGTACCTGTATATACGTCCAGCGATCTTGGCAAAAGCAAAGAAAAAAGAGAAATGATCTCAATCTTGGTGTATATCGAATGATGAGTACCCCTTGCTTGGAGTTATTTGTTCTTGCATTCTGATGATGCGCTTTTGTGGACTTTGTTCACGTCCCTTGCATTACTGGAAGAAGTA
Source organism: Trichoderma atrobrunneum (assembly GCA_003439915.1). Lineage (NCBI taxonomy): Eukaryota > Fungi > Ascomycota > Sordariomycetes > Hypocreales > Hypocreaceae > Trichoderma > Trichoderma atrobrunneum. The sequence continues at coordinate 68,080 of PNRQ01000080.1, forward strand.
GTAAAAATGATATCGTATAGACCTCTGTAAAGCCAAAAGAACTACATTTCAATACATTACCCAATAGCAACAGATAGTAAAAGAACAGGAAACAGATTAGGAAAAAAGAAACGCAGCAAAGAAACCACACCATCAACGCTCCAACATCATTCTATTGCTTTTTCGCGTCACCGCGTTCCCGCACAAGACGCGTCCCCTCCATCTCCCCATCACCAGCAAAACCCTTCTCACTCCAATACCTCCCTCTCATATATTAAAATTCGATAATGCATAATAAAAAACAAGTCGAGGGTGACGGGCGATAGGACCGCAGTATTCGTCACCAAGACAGGGGCAATCAGATCAGCCGACGTGTCGTCACCGCGGGATGTGATTTGCTGTTTTTTCGTGCAGTTTTTGATAGCATGTGATGTGACTTTTTCGTAGGATTCTCTCGATACAACTACCTGAAGAGGTTATTAGCATTCGGTCGACTTGAGCCTAAAAGCCTGTTTTGTTACGACGTTCAACTATATTGGCTGAAATGGAAACATCCAATCACATCTACTATGCTCAAGGATTCACCAACTTGGGGATTCATCAATCAATAAGAGACTTCATGTCTACGTCCTACGATATAAATCACCAGTCTCATGAACATTGGTTTCCAAATGACGATACATCATATAGTAATCTTCCACTCTACAACTTCATTCATTCACCATAACATTCACAAAAAGAGCCATGCCAATGCGTGATATTCCAGACCTCGTTATTTTTTTCTCTATCAACATACATGTTAACCCTCGAGGCAGAGCAGCCTGTGCCAGTGTCGATGGATGCATCGTCATGGTGGCTAGTAAGTGACTGATAACAATGGATCACCTTCTCTCGTGTCCTTATGTGATATACGTTCAAACCATTAGAAAAGAAAAATAGAAAAGAGGCAAAAGCAAAACGACAAAATATCCGTCAACAGCAAAAAACCAAATAACCGATGACTTCGCAGGGATGCGAGTCAATGTCTAGTTGAAACCAATCCTGTCCTCTATCAAACGCCGTTTGAGTGCATAGGGCCTTTCACGTCTGTCATGCGTTCCGGGTTCGGCTAGTCATCATTGACTTGAGCCTTGTCCAGGTCACAGTGATGCAAGTAACACATGACGAATCTCTTCCTTCTTACCATCGTCGGTTGCCGAGTGGAAGGTTGTTGGAGTTGGCTGATAGACCGTGGTCAGCTCCCGACCCTGCCCTTGTTGCTCTACCATCGACGATACCCACCTCTGCCGCCGCCACGGCCACGGTAACCACCGTAGCCGCGACCACCGCCGCCGCCACCGTAGCGAACCATCTCAGCAAGGCGAGGGTCGATCTGCTGCTTGGCCTCCTGGAGGACATTGACAAGATCACGAGCCTGCTTCTGGTCTGTTTTGATCATGATTAGCGGTTGCCCATCAACACACACGATTGATCAGGGTTCAACTTACTGTCAGTGGTAAAGAGCGTAATGGCGGTTCCGTGCTGGCCAGCACGACCGGTACGACCAATACGGTGGATGTAGTCCTCCGAGTTGTTAGGGTAATCGTAGTTCAACACATGGGTGATGTTGCGAACATCTTTGGATTACAAAAAAGAAAGGGTTAGCAAACGAAATACGGGTATGTATAGCAACCTCCAGCGCGGAACGTGAAGAGACGGCGATAATGATATATCGTCCATCTGTACTTCACTCCTTGGTAAACCAGGGCCAATCCAAGTGCGTTTTTTCAAAATGCCAATCCATCCTCTTTGCAGGGGGACATATTATGTGATCACGGGGGTCTTCAGGGGAGACTAAGAGCCTTGGGGAGACAGCTTGATCGGGGTCAAGAGATGCCAACCTCCACCTTTGTACCACGGGAATGAGCAAGGTACAAGAATGGAAATACGAGTATAGCAGATGGGAACGCTACACAACGGATCAAGACTCCACCACATAATGAGAACCATAACCGACACGGTTTGGTCAGGCAGTTGCGCACAGAAAAGATAGCCCCTAAACGCGAGAGTAAAGTATGCAGCAAGTGCTTTTGCTGGAAGTTGCTAGAGAAGGGGGATAAAGAGGGCTGATACTTACCGATACCACGAGACGCCACGTCGGTAGCAACCATGATAGGGCTCTTTCCGGTCTTGAACTGGTCGAGGACCCAGTCTCGCTCGTTTTGCTGCTTGTCTCCGTGGATTGCTAGGAAAAGTGTTAGTTTTTTGCCTTCAAATCACTTCTCAGAAAGGATTGTCTTACAGAGAGCGGGCCAGCCGTCCTGGCGGAGGAATCGAGTAATGTCGTCGGCGATACGCTTGGTGCCGACAAAGATGAGAATCTTGTTCTCCTTGTTCTCCATGACCTTCTCGAGGTGCTTGATCATTTTGTCACGCTTCTCCATCTCGGTGACAACCTCCACAATCTGGGTAATTCTGTGGTTGGCAGCCAGCTCCATGGAACCAATGTTGACCTGGATAAAGTCTTGCAAAAAGTCGGAGGCAAGGGCGCGGACTTCCTTGGGCCAGGTGGCGGACCACATGAGAGTCTGTCGGTCAGGTCGAATCTGCTCGATAATCTTGCGAATCTGGGGCTCGAAACCCATGTCCAGCATGCGATCAGCCTCGTCGAGGACCAAGTAAGTCACACGGCGCAGGTTGGTCTTGCCGGCCTCGAGCATGTCGATGAGACGACCGGGGGTGGCAATGCAGACCTCGACACCTCGGGAGAGGTCACGGATCTGAGGGCCCTTGGGGACACCACCGTAGACACAGGTGTTGCGGATGCGCGATGAGCGGCCAAACTTTGAGATTTCCTGCTGGATCTGGACGGCAAGCTCACGAGTGGGGGCAAGAATCAGGACAATGGGGCCGTCGCCAGGGGCGAGCAGGGGCTGTGCGTTGATGTGAACGATGGCGGGAAGACAGTAGGTAAGAGTCTTTCCGGAACCCGTCTCGGCAATACCGACGACGTCACGTCCAGAGAGAGCCATGGGCCATCCTTGGGACTGAATGGCAGTAGGGGCAGGGAAGCCCTGGGCCTTGACTTCGTCCATGACGTAGCGAGGGAAACCGGCCTCGTCGAATGTCTCGACGGGCTTGGGGACCTCACGACCAGCGATGGTCATCTGATGTTTGCGACGGAACTCTTCGACTTCGGCAGGGGAGCGGGAGCTGACATCAGGATCCTCCTTGTAGAAGTCCTTTTCGAACTTGGGAAGGGTAGAGAGATCTGCATTGTCTAGAGTTAGCCAAGTAAAAAAAAAATCGATGAAAAAGAAAAGAAAGAACGGATCCAAAGTACGGTGAAAACACCGAGTAAAGACATACCCCAATCTTGCTTCTGCAGGCCAGCGCCGAGGTGGCCCATTCGGTCACCGCCGCCGCCTCCATAACCACCACCACCACCGCCGTAGCCACCGCCATGGCCGTTACCGAATCCGCCACGACTAGAAATAAATTTTCGTTAGCAAAAGGTTCGCTGCGGATGGGGAAAAATAAATGTGCAAGTCTATCGATCAAGCCGGTGAAACGAGTGTTTCCAGCTGGCACGCAGATATCGCCGAGGGATGAGGATCTCAACTCTTGGAGCCTGCGTAGATCAAGGAGAAGGAGAGGATGAAACAACTTACCCTCCGCCGTAGCCACCGCCTCCGAAGCCGTTGCGGTCGCCGCCACGATCACCACCGCGATCACCACGATCACGACCGTAACCACCACCGCCGCCTCCGTAGCCGCCGCCGTTGGATCGACCGCCGCCGTAGCCAGACATTCTGTCGAGTTTTGAGTTGATTCGCAAAGGATTTCTGTGAGGAAGGATGAAAACGCGGTTGTCAGGTCAACTCGAGGTTCAAGTGACTAGAATCTGGGCACAAGGGGGAAAAGAAAGAACGCGTCAGAAAGACCGAGAACCAGCGGTTCTGATGGTTTGCCTCTGCTGTGCGATGAGGGGAGATTGAATGAAAGAGAGAAGAAGAAGCCAGAGGTTGGCGTCTGAAAAATGTTTGTTGGAAGAGAAGGAATTCGGAAAGCAGGGGGGATTCGGTCTGCGCCTAAGTTTTTTTCTTGCCTGCAGTTTTTTTTAGCGCTAAAAAATCTCGATGGCGCCTGCCGGTACGTACCTAGGGTGGCAACTTGCTGATGTAATCACGCGTCATTGGCTACCCTGGAGCGAACTGATTTTTTTTTTTTTTTGAGTATGGAAAATGGCCAATTTGAGTTGTGATGTGGCTTTTTCTTAATGCAGATATGGGATATGAGGTTAGATAAGTTGAATTGGATATCTGGGTAATGAGATTGAGAACGCTGTGCTAAGTGAAAGTGATGTTGGCCTGAGATGGGAACTCGCATGGTATAACTCTTGCTACGAGAAATTCACCAAATAGTTTTCTATCTCCCTTGATACTTAGCATATGAATTCACTTCAAGCAAAGAACCCTTTATGGGATCGTTCAGGTCCCAAGACAATAAACAACATGTTTATATAAACACTACTTGGAAGATAGACACAGAAATTCGGCCAAAGCACCACATCGTCATGTAATCACCCTTTGCAATTCTTCCAACAACCTACTTCGCAATCTCCCCTAGCCCCGTGATATGTATGAAAACAAGAATACAGGTAATAGATACAAAACAAAGGAGGTATCCTAACCTCGCACCCAATCCGGCTTTTTTATTAGTCTCCAGCCCAGGCGGTTAAAGACGCCTTCTCTATGTCATAAAAAAGAAACAATAAAACAAAGTCTCCGCTCAACACACAGAACAGACGCCCGCGAGCAATCATGCATATGCGAGATTCATGTGCCCCATGATAGAATAGGTAGTGGTTGCTTCAAAAGCTGCGGTCAACCAGCCGCTCTTCCTGCGCCAATTTTGGTTCTTCCTTCCCTCTATGCTCTCATCTTCTCTTTCTGTTCTTCGTCTAAAGAGTCTACTCTCGGGAGACGTCACGGCCGAAAGCCTTGGACTTGAGCCAGTCCACGATGACCAGAACACGGTTGCGTGCTGTAAATGGCGTTAGTTAAACGTATCAAAAGGGGAGAAATCTTGTGTAAAAGAAGACTTACTGCTGAAGCACATGGAGAGATAGGCACTTCTCCAGAAGAGATAGGTCAGGCTACCACCGGTGGCCAGGTTGCCGTTCCACCAGCTGACGTCGGCAACGGCCTTCTCGCTGCCAATGTAGGCCAAGCTTCCCTGGTGGCTGTATTTGAAGGGCTTGACGTCACGAATCTTCTTGAGCTGTCTCTCCAGAAGCTCAATCTCCTGGGCAGCCTCGGCAGAGTTGCCGCTCTCAATGTTGAGCTTGCTGCTCAGCTCCTGGATACGGGCCTCGTGGTTCTCAGTCTTGGCCATATTGTTGAACAGCTTTCCAAGGAAGGTACCCTCCTGCGAGGCGACCTGAGCAGTAGGGGCGTAGCCAGCAACGGCACAGTCGCCAACGGCCCAGATGTCGCGGGTTCCCTGAACGACGAGGTACTCGTTCACGGCAAGACCACGGCGGGAGTCCTTCTGCGCAGCAATCTTGGTGGTAAGGTCCTTGATGATGGGGCGGACGGCGTTTCCGGTGGCCCAGACGAGCAGGCCATAGGGGATCTCAACACGCTCCTTGGTACCGTCAGGGCGGGACACCTCGGCCTCGACAGCCTTGTCGGTGACTCTCTTGACCATGGTCTTGGTCTTGATGTCAATCTTTTCCTCACGGAGGGTGTTTTCGGTGTAGTCGATGAGAGTCTTGGAGAACATGGGGAGAACGTTGGGCAGGGCCTCAATCAGGGTCACCTTGAAGCGAGGGCTGATGTCGGGGACCAGCTTCTTGATGTCCTCCTCGAAAAAGTCCTGGAGCTCGCCAGCGAACTCAACGCCAGTGGGGCCACCGCCAACGACGACCATGTGCATGAGACGGTCAATCTCCTCGGGAGACTGGCCCTTGAAGGCGGCAGTCTCAACGCAGTCCATGATCTTCTTGCGGATCTGCTGGGCATCGCCAATCTCCTTGAGGAAGCAGCTGTGCTCCCTGACGCCGGGGATGCCAAAGGTTGCGTTCTCGGCGCCGACGCCGACGACAAGCATGTCGTAGTGGATCTCCGTCTCGGAGGTGGCGCCCTTGATCTCAGAGTTATCGGCAATGCGCACAACCTTGCGATCAGGGTCAATGGAGGTGGCCTCGGCTTCGTAGAACTTGGCGGCGGCCTTCTTGCCACGGAGAATGGCGCGGATAGGCTCCATGATGGAGCGGTGCTCGATGGTGCCGGTGGTACATGAGGGCAGCAGGGGGGTGAAGAGGAAGTAGTTGCGGGGAGAGACAACGACGACGTTGTAGTTTTCGGTGTCGAGCTTCTTGAGGAGAGCAACAGATCCCCAGCCAGTGCCTAGTTTCGGATTCTCCGGTCAGCTTGACATATTCTCACACGTGAGCGCATCGTGGAGGTAGAGGCATTGACTCACCCAGAATGACGAGCGTCTTCTTGTTGGGATCAGGCTCGTACTGCTCGTCGGGGTGGCGATCGTCGTAGATGTTGTAGGCAGTGAATCCAACGAGGCCAATGGCAGAGAGATAGGTCAGTCTCCAGGCCCATCTGAACGTCTTACGCAGCTTGCCCGGCTTGGGCTTGGGGGCTTCGTCGGCGTAGGCTCTGCGGAAGGCGATGCGACCCGAGTTGGCCAGCTTCATGGCGACAGAGGGCCGGGCGGCAGATCGCATCATCATAGCCTTGGTAGCCGTGGAAAAGGCTCGTGATGCGACGCCATTGGGGCCGATTGGGCCAGCCCTGGCGAGGGCTCTCATTGACTGTTGTGAAGCCATCTGCTTCGGGCTCCGGAACCGGGATCAACACCACCACAGGGGGAACAGGAACAATAACAATGACAATAGCAGGGAAGACAAGGACGACAAAAGGATATTGTCAAGACGATATTTCAAGTCGATTGTAGGAAAAGCAGGCAAAGCGTGCGCTAGGGGATGGAGCTCGAGCTGTCCAGTGACTCGACCAGGGCAGAAGGCCTAAAAAAAAGTTGATGACGCCCGAGAGCTTTAGCGGATCGTTGAATTTTTTCTCTATTTTTTTCTCTAATCCATCCGCCTTCCCGCTGGAGAATTAATAACGCAGAAAATGATTGGGTCTGGCACCCACTTCAACGGTGTTGCCCCTAGCACGGAGGGAAAGGCGATAAGGCATGCCAGAACGATAGAGAGATTGGACTCAACCAATTGATCACGACTATTATACTAGTATTATACTTCCCGGTCCGGGACTCGCTGAAGACATGTGCCAGCGCAAGCCTCCGTCCACTGCCGGTCCTTAGTACTAACGCAACATGTAATTGGATCTCTTTCCGGGAAGCCGAGCCCTGCAAAGGACGTACGGACTTTTGTGCTCCGGTATACTGGAAGCTGGCTAGGGCAGACGGCGTTCTCTAGCCGGTGACACCAGCAGCATCTCGTCTCCTCTGGTCTTTTCTGGTCTTCTCTCTGTAACTTCCCCTTGAACTCTTCCATCTCTTTGAATAATTCGTCTTGTAGAGTATCTCATCCACCGTCTCGCCGGTTTGATCCGTGCGTTGTCCTGATGACGGACAGCCCCATCGAAGCCCCCGGATCCCGAAGCTGCTCCGGCCAGCCGCGTAGACGGACGGAGAGTTCGAGGCTCATCTCGGGATCTTTCGGAGGGTCCATCACAGGAAAAAGGAGGAGAGCAAAGCAGCTGGAGAGAGCTAAGCGCACGCTATTATGTACGAGGGGCGTCTTGCCGCGATGGGTAAATTGAACGCGGCTGGATGATTTACCACGACTTCAGCACGCCATTGGTCCGGTATCGCTGGATGACATTGCAAGCTGAACTATCGGTGATGCGGTTGCTCTATAATCAGAAGCAGGTGAGCTTGATGCATCTCGATGCTGAATCATTTACCGCGAACCATCCGGAGATGTACCACAAGATAGAGTCATAAGACTCATAACCGGCGGAACTTCCCATCCTCAGTTTGCATGGAAGTTTCCAAGTGCATTCTCACGTGTGTTAGAAGCCGGCCGTTGAGACGCGCCCAATCACATGCACTGACGCTGGAGATTCAACGATGTGCATGCGTCACTGAAGGATCTCTCGGAACTGAGTTGAGGGTGTGCTGCTCTTGTAAACCGAGGCAATTCAGAATTTCAAATCATTCTTGTTAAGCAGCTGAATTGATTGAGCACCGCACAGTCGTTGTCCTGTTGTTTCAACCTTTTCACTTTTGTCTGATCTTGCTCCCTGCATGTGCCCGTCCATCAACTCAATGGTTGCGCCACCACCGCCCCGCCTCATTTCAGCCCGGGCCGGCTGTCACTAGCCACACCGCCGGAACTCGCATCTACAGTAGATCGTGTCATCCCAACTTATCATCTGCCAGCAATATGGAAACTCGTGACAAATTCAATGCAAACCGATGCGCATCTACGTATTTGTTTTACCGCAGTTGGCCCTGCCAGATGAAGGGGGCTCAACAGTATCGTTCCCCCGTTCTGTCTATGGCAGCTCGACGAGTCAAGACTTGTTCAGTTTCATATCCTAGCGCTCCCTTACACCTGAAACGCTCGACGATACACTTGGTGCTCCCATTATAGCAGCAATTGCCTGTGCGCGTTGCATTTTGAGGCCTCCTTTTCGCAAGCATTCCCTTTTTGAACATTACATCCTTTGGCTTCCTTTATTTCCCTGGCCTCCGTATTTCCCTGATGTTTCCATTGCTCGGAGCTGCCGTCTGTCATGTAAAGATGCCCAAAACGGAAATCGTCAAAATGGGCTATGTGGCGTCGTATCCTGGCTATATCAGGCTCTTGAGACGGAGAATCGCATATCAATCAGTATGAAAAGCGGCGCTTGGACTCTGTTCTGAGGCAATCATGGGCAATATCGCCTTGCAAAATTGTATGAGGGAGTGTGTCAAGCTCGGCTCTCCTTGTACGCGTACCTACTCCGTAGTCCCCGGCCAGATTTGAACGTCCGTGTCCTTGCCCCTTGTCTCCAGTTGAGATTCAGATTGGGTGGATAATCCCACTAACAAACCCGCCTCTTTCCTGTTACTGACGGGTTCCCGCAATTTGGCTGGGTTCGACACCGGCTCTTTATGCTTCTTTGGCGAGGGCTAGTATTGATTGCACTTCTTTCCCCAGAACGTGCCCGAGGAGGAGGCGCAAGAGATGGATCGACGACCTGTAACAGATTCGAGGTGAAAGCTCATTGGCTTCAAGTTTCTTTCCTCTATGCGGTGTTTCCTGACGGTTGCTCCGTCCCGAGCGTTTCCCCATTTTATTCTTTGAAGATCCGGGAGGCCAAGCGATATCTTATTAGCTCATCCCCACGTTTTTTTTCTTTCCTCTTTCATGCTTCCTCTTTGAGAGAGGTTTTTTCTTCTTTCGGCGTTTCTTTGTCTTTCTTTTATTTTTTGTTATGGGGATGGTTTCTTTCTGTTGATCTATTTTTGGTTAAAAGTGCAGAACTGGATTCTTGCACGGGTTGGTGAATGGTTTGGGTTGTGTATTTTCGTCTCTCTCACTCTCACTCTCTCTTTTCCTTTATTTCGAAACCGAATATTCTGCATACCGTCATGAACCTTGGCACGTTGATTGAAGCTGGTCTATAACAACGCTGCGCAAAGACAGAGGAGAGAAGGGGGACCATTTTTGGGCAGTGAATCATGGCGCCCACCCCAAGGACAGACAGGAGACGATGGAATCCAAATGGCGACATTAAAGACCAATTCGACGACAACACCGCAAACGCCAAGAAGTCAGTAGGCGATATCAACTTGGAAGGAAAATTATGGAGAAGGACGCTTTTGCAACTATTGGGCCGGGACGGAGACAAGGATGAGGACGAGAGTGAAGACGAGAGCGAAGATGAAGATGAGCATGGGGACGACCGCTCTAATGTTGGACTTCCTCTCACCAACCCCATTCCCCATCCTTCTCTTCCTTCTTTTCCTCCTCCTCCTCTACCACCACTACCATCAAATCCCCTCTCTGGTCTTTTCCCTCCACCCAAGTCAAGTCCTCCGCCCAATTCAAACCCCCCAGCCGCAGCTCCGCCTCCCCAGCAGCCTCCCCCGCCCTCATCCTCTATTCCCCCTCAAGTATCTCCCACAGGAGTCACTGGAAATTTTGGATCTGCTTCGCCCTCCGCCAACCCTCGCAGAACAACCCTCAGTGCAGCTCTGCCAAAGAGTACGTCTGGTGGTGATGATAGTGACGACGATGACGACGACGATGACGGAAGCACTACCAGTGGTGCTCCATCGCCCACCCGATCTACTTTCTCTAAATCGACTCGATCCGTCCTCTCTCTTACAGCCGCCATCTCGCCTTATGAGACATACACAACTGAAGATGGTGGGCGAAAATCCAGCATAAGCAGCACCGAGAGCGCAACTCGCTCCCCGACCACATCCACCACTGCGCCAGCACAGACTCCAGAAACGGCAACGAGAGTAAAGACGGCAATGACGGGTATTCCAAGTCCAAATGGAACGGCAGCTATAGGACAGGGACAAGAGGCCGCACGCACTTCCAGGCTAAGCCCAGGCGCTGAAAAAGCCGTCATTGCGTCTGTAACTATTGGTGCGTACATATCGTTGAGGAAGATTCATTTCATGGATAACGCATAAAACTTACTGTTCCCAATGTAGGTGGATTCTTTATTCTTCTGGTCCTGGCTTTGTTCTTCTGGCGCCGAGCATCCAGGCGTAAATCTGCTGGACGAAAGAATACTTGGCCTACCAATTTCAATTCACCATCCCGCGAGATCTTCGCCGGCCCTCGGCGCGTTTCTACTAAGCTGGGCGAGAAGTTTACGTCTATAAAGGCCCATGAGATCTTTGAAGGTCCTCGTCGCGTCTCCGGCAAAGTGGGTGAAAATTTTACGTCTATGAAGGCTCATATTCGGTCGGGCTCCTTCGGATGGTGTAGCATTAACGATGACGACGACGACACTCCCACGAATGAGAAATCCGCGGCGCCGGCGGCGACGAATGCTAGTGGACTGCTGGAAAGGAGATTGGGAACGATGACGCCGCCTCAGCGTGTTACGGTGAATTCATACGGGATGATATTCCGCAAACCAAAGCGCGACTCGAGATTGTCAGACATCTTTCAGCCCAGGGGGCAGCAGAGGACGTGGCCACCTTCTATACCTCCTTCTCCAGAGGTACCCCCTTCTCCGGAGGGGATCAGGATACCGATTGTGCGGCCCAATACGCAGATGGCGGCGGCGGCACATTTGGAGAATGCGAGGAAGAGTGTGAACGCGGGTATACGAAACATGCCGCGGACACCGAAGACGCCTTTGCGCCAGAATATGCGCATGAGCGACGTCTCATCCTTATCGTCTGGGTTTGGCGACGGGGACATTGTGATTATCCAGCCCCCTAACGCTGCTACTGCTGGCAAGACGCCTACACTGACTCGCATGTTAACGTCATTGCCGTCAGAAGTAGTCCTGAGAGGAAACATTTTAGCAGCCGATTCAGCAACCGGCTCTCCCGTGGAGACACCGTCGGGACAAATTCGTCGTCTGAGGACGGGCGGCCTCGCTTCCGGTCCATTTCGTCGTGGGTCGGCCAGCAGTCGCGCCGGGTGAGGCGAGCCGCAGCGAGTAGGAATGAGGATGGAGTTCCTGATGTGCCGGATGTGCCGCCGGAGCAGGGGTTTGATATGATGATGCCTGATGGGCAGGAGCCGAGGAGAGTTGAGTCTTCGATGTGGAAGAAGACGCAGGGAGGTGCTGTGTAGTTAGGGGAATGGAGGTGAGCGGACAATAGAAAGGGGAGAAAATATAAAACCTTTTCAACATAATCATATACTATATTCCGTTTCTAAAGATGTATTTCTTCAATGTCGCCTCTATGTTTTCATAACGTCACACCAAAAGCCCCATGCGTATCACTTCCGTCTATTTGTATGGAAACATTTCCCAAAAGCCAATCTCCATCTACCACATTCATTAGTAAAGCATCTCCATGGCTAAAGACTGCTCGGAAGCTCACCTTTGTCGCATGCACAAAGATCTTGACAAGTTCCTCTATCCTACTCGGCGACTGTAACCGGATGTTCTTCTCGATGAGTTCTACCACCACCATCAGAGTCAGCCTCACATCAAGTTTGAAACGAACCAGGGGGTCAATACGCACCGCTCCCTAGTCTCACCGCCTCGACGTAGTCATCAGCATTGTAGTTTTCGATCCAATCCCAGTAAGTGTTTCCTTCGCGGACGGTCGCAGCGTGGGCGTGCAGCATCTTCGCTACGGCGCCGTAGCCGAGGAGGCATGGCGCGAGGGCCATTTGGAGGGCGAGCCAGTCTTCGCTTTGGCCGACGTCGAGGACGTAGCGGGTGTATGCGGTGCAAGCTTAACGACGATGACATGTTAGGAAGTGTAACTTTTTGAAATGTGAATTTTTTGAGTGTGAGGGTTTGGGGGGCTTGCCTTGGAGTTCTTCGGTGGCTTGGATTTCGGGCTCGGAGATGCCAAAGGAGTTGCAGTAGTTGATGTGTAGTTTCATTTCGTGGAGGATGTGGGTGACGATTTCGTTGGACTGTGATGGGTGTTAGGATTTGGGGGTTTTTGGGGGTTGTGTGGTGGACGGACCCTTGAGATGTCGCCGATGCTTTTTGCTTTGTATGCTGCTAGGGCGTTTGCTCGGGAAAAGTGAACCTGTGTATGAATGTTAGGCGTCGTTCTGGATAAGACTCCTTGGATATAGGTTCAGAAGAGAGTGCTTACTAGATAGAGGTAATCTTGGATGATGTAGCCTTTGAACGACTCAAGCGGTAGTGTGCCATTGCCCAGGGCCATGACAAAGGGATGATAGACAAACTCCTTCCACACATCGCGAACAGTCGGGTGCTCGAGCAGGTACTCGACAAAGTATCCTCTGTTTTAATAACCAGGTTAGCTGATACGAGCGCATAAGTTGATACCAGATGAGCTGGTGGTGAATACTAACGGAGAGAAAGGAAGTGTGTATGTCGAGTGAAAGTGGTCAAGCGGTCCGTTTCCGCCTCCAATTTGGGGTGCCGTCTTGATGCCTGCTTCGATGTATCGACAAGCGCCTCGGACAGCCGTGGGAACGTCGGCGCCTTGAGCAATACGGGCTGAAATAGCAGCTATAAATCAGTTAGCATCATCTCTTAATGCCAATTTCATCGAGATGCACTTACAAGCCAGCGAGCAGCCCGTTCCATGGGTGCTCGTGCTCTCTTGGTACGGACTCTCCACGCGGAATACGCTGCCTCCTGGCCCAATCAAGACATCGACAATGATCTCTCGCTCTTCTTTTGCCTTTGCTACTGAAAAGTCTCGTCGAAACGGCATATGGCCGCCCTTGACTAGGACCCATTTCGGTCCTAGCTCTTGGATCTTGTGTCCCATGACTTCGACGTCGGCAACGGACTGTATCTCGCCGACTTCATGGCCATTCTGCGTCAAGAGGAGGGTTGCTTCTGGGATGTTGGGGGTGAGGAGGGTGGTGTGAGGGAGAAGATGCTGGGAGAGCTGGGCGATGGCTTCATGGGGGAGGAGCTGGGCTCCTGATGTTGAGACCATGACCTATGGGTGAATGGTTGCCTTTGTCAGCTTTGCCTTGGACAAAGGGTGCCTTGGAAGCCATACCGGGTCCACAACTAGAGCTGGGATTTTGTACTTGGTGACTAGTTTGGCAATGACCTCGATTGTTTCCGCAGACGCCAGCATTCCTGTTCAACTTTATCAGTGGGTTGCTGGACAAGTTTCAGCTTCATGCTGGATATGAGATGGAAACTCACCCGTCTTGATGACGTCGGCGCCTACATCTTCGAGACAGGCTTCGATCTGCTTTCCAACAAAGTCTGATGGAATGACGTGGACTCCTGTTACGCCTTTTGTGTTTTGGATGGTTAGCGCTGTGGTCGATGCCATTGCGTAGCAGCCATGCGCGGCAAGGACTTTTTGGTCTGCCTCCAAGCCACTGCAGTGAGATATATAGTATTAGCAAAATAAAGTGATTTATTCTTGGGAAATAGATAAATTGAATTTTCTCTATGAGGACATAGCTTTGGAGCTCAGAGAGGAGCTGTTATAGCATGACTATTGCAGCTCCAACCAACTGGGGAGGGTGGCATGTGCAGAGTAAAGTGAGTTGGGGAAGTACGTACGCTCCCCCGGAAGGGTCTGAGCCGGCAATAATCAGGACTTTGCCGTTGATCATCTTTTCACGATGAATGAAACGAATGAATCTAGTGACTGGTTTGAAAAGAGCTCAAAGGTTGTTCAATTCGAAAGGGCGCGGAATAAACTGCAGCTTTGTTTGAGGTGGGGCAGAAAATATACGGCTATCAGATTCCAGATGGTGGGGCTGAGCTGACTTGAAGCCAAGATGGCCAGTCTGCAGGTATTTTGTGGTAGCTGCTTACATGTAGCTGTAAGAATTGGCCGTATAGCTTTACGAGAGGATACTATGAATACTTTGTGTTAAATAGAATCTGGACGTGGCGTTTTCGCACTTTGAATCAGCGTCAATAAGCCCCTCAGAAGTGAAGCTGTGGTGGGTAGCCAAGGAGCAAGAGATGCGTGGTTTGCTGCATGCCAAGATTCTTTAAAGGCAATTGTGAATATACCCGTACAAATCGTACAATGACAAGAGAAGAAGGGTTCAACTGGACGAACAATACAGCACTCTAGCTGCTAGTTCGAGCATCTCTGCAGCGAGAACCAAGGCAAGGCCGGTGATGGCAACCTCACATGCTGTTTCTTGTCGCATTTGTCGTATAGATCAGATATAGTCCAGACGATTGATTCTATTATAACTTTGAGATCAAGCTTTGTTTGAGCAGCCAGTAGATAATTGACGATGGAGTTGTTACTCTGCCATATCTATTCGAGTTGTATCATGGTGATGCGCACTTACACGATTGCATTGTTAAGCGCGCTGCATCTAATCGTCTCACCTGCACATGTAAGATATCACTTTGATCATATGCAGGTGTATTTTCTTTTCCCCTTCCATGCGGCTCTCTACTTCTCTTCCCGGCATTGGTTCACACAGCTGCTATCTTGCCGTGTCCCCACTGTTCACTGTGAGGGTGATATCGGGGGCAATTTTTTTGCCACTTTGCCGAACAGGCCGACTTTGCGCATCTTCTCCGCCATGGAATTCTTGGTAATGGGCAGCAGCGGCAAGAATAGCGTCAGAAAGCACTAGAAAAGCCATGACAAGGGCCTAAATAAATTAAATTCCCATCAATTCATGCCGCTTTTGACAAATCTCACAAATGCACGGGCCAAACTCTCACTAAACTTTTTGGTGGGATATTTTCAAAGTGAACCCCACGTTGCCTTGCAGGCCGTGATGGACTAGTCTGGCAGATCCTGCGGGGTTTAAAAAAAAAAAACTTTGGGAAGCTTCCGAAATCGCGAATTTCGTCTCCTGCGCCAAAACCTGTCACTATTCGAGACGTTTTTGCGCCGAAACATCGTCACGACCAGCTTCCATTGCTCTTCTGTAGCGCATCGTTGCGTTGCAGTTGGTCCTTCTAATTTGGTTTTTTCGATTGGATTTGTCCCCTAAACCCGCCGTCACCGCCGTGAAAATGTGTGGCGTCACTGGTTTGATGGTTCGTTCTATGATGGAATCTCGCTGCAACGCTGCATGGGTCTTTGCTAACGACAACTCCTGAATCCAGCTCGGAGACCCGGAGGCCACTACGGCTGCCATCGAACTCCACGAGAGTCTCTTTTATCTCCAACACGCAAGTTGAATCCTTGAGTTGGACACGCTGGTTGCTTGGACTAATAGGGAAAAATAGCGAGGTCAGGATGCTGCCGGCATCTCAGTTTGCAACGGGGGTCGAGTCTACCAGAGAAAGGGCCTCGGAATGGCGCAAAAGGTCTTTTCTGAATTCGACGGACTTGCTCTCCTGGAGCAGCTGCCTGGTGCTTTCGGCATTGCCCACGTCCGATATCCCACCGCCGGCACTTCGTCTGCGTATGTGCTGTTCCAACGATTCGATGCTTCGGGTATATGCTAACACGATGGAATCGTAGATCTGAGGCTCAGCCCCTCTACGTAAACTCTCCATTTGGTCTATCTATCAGCGTCAACGGAAACCTCATCAACCCCGACTACCTTCGAGAGTTCCTGGATGTTGAAGCTCGCCGACATGTCAACTCCGACTCCGACTCTGAGCTGTTGTGCGTATCTACTTCTCCGTGATGTCAGATGGCTAGGGGATGTTGTATAAAGTCGTTTGCTGACTCTTCAATCACAGACTCAATGTTTTCGCACACGCGCTTAATGAGCTTGGCAAGGCTCGAGTAAACGTCGACGACATCTTCACCTCTCTGCGTGAAGTCTATGCCAAGTGCACTGGAGCTTATGCTTGCACTGCTATGGTTACTGGCTTTGGTATCCTGGGTTTTAGGTAGGCTGATTGAACTTTCTTGATGCCCATGTTGGCAGTTTGACCAACGTCCATTATAGAGACGCAAACGGCATTCGCCCTCTTTGCTTTGGATCTCGACCTTCTCAAACACTGCCAGGAGCAAAGGATTACTTCCTTGCATCGGAATCTGTTGCTCTCCGACAGCTTGGATTTACCGACATCGTCGACATTAAGCCTGGCCAGGCAGTCTTTTGCCAGAAGAACGGCACTGTTCACTTCCGCCAAATCGTTGAGCCCAGATCGTACACTCCCGATGTATTCGAATACGTCTACCTGGCTCGACCTGACAGCTGCATCGATGGTATCTCTGTTCATAGGAGCCGGCAGAACATGGGTGTCAAGCTGGCCAAGAAGATGAGGGAGGTGTTGACCGCAAAGGAGATTGAAGAGATTGATGTTGGTATGTAGCCAACTCCATTGGGAAGTTGTAAGAACCATGCTAATTAGATTTCTCTTTAGTTATCCCGGTTCCAGAGGTAAAGCTTACAAACTCAAGCTACACTCGGAATCATCTGCTAACCAAATACCCAGACTAGTAACACTGCCGCGGCTACTCTTGCAAGCTGCCTAGACCGACCCTACTCAAACGCCTTCGTGAAGAACCGTTATGGTAAGCAGCCTGAATCTTGGCAAAATGGGCACCATGAGCTGACCTCCGTTCAGTCTTCCGCACATTCATCCTGCCTGGCCAAGAGGCGAGAAAGAAGGGCATTCGCCGAAAGCTCTCCCCCATCGAGTCTGAGTTCAACGGAAAGGCCATTTGCATCGTTGACGACTCAATTGTCCGAGGAAACACGTCACGAGAGATTGTATGTGGACAACTCAGCACGAGCAGCCACCGCTGCTTTTGAAACCAATCACTTTTTCTTTACTGTGGCTAACCTTTGACTTCAGGTCCAAATGGCAAGGGAAGCTGGAGCAACTCGTGTTTATGTCGTCTCATGCTCTCCCGAGATTATGAACCAGCACATTGTAAGTTGAAGTCTACACTCTGCCTGGAATAATGCTAATCTTGAATGGTATTTTAGTACGGCATTGATCTTGCCGACCCTGATGAACTGGTCGCATACAACAGAACCACTGAAGAGGTGGCCGAGAACATCCAAGCCGACAAGGTCATCTTCCAGAGCCTGCAGGATCTCAAGGACGCCTGTACCGAAGCAGCTGATGACACGAACGACGTCAAGGAGTTTGAAGTGGGAGTCTTCTCTGGAAAGTATATCACTGAGGTGCCTGATGGCTACTTCGAGCACATTAGCCAACTCCGCGGCAAGAACAAGAAGAGAAAAACCCCCAACTGCTCGGAAGCAATGATAATTGCGAATGGTGGTGTCGTCAATGTGGCGCCCGGCCAACAGGCTGCGGGAGATGCCAGAAATGGCGTCAAGAGCCCGTCATACCGGGAGGACATCAAGTGAGTAAAGACCTGATGACCTCGAAGCTGAACTGTTTATTGACAATCACGTAGCATCTACAACATTGCCAGCTAATCGACGATTCACGAAACTGTATTGGCATATAGTCTATCCGGACTTGGCCTCATTCATCGGTTGCGCCATCTTTTTGTGAGAACAATGCGTGGAAAACAAGACGAAAAAGAATAAGAGGCATCTTGGGGCTTGGATTTGGTCCACCAAAAAAGAAAGCAGAGTCTACACCAGGGATCGAGGAAGCTGTCGGCCCTGCTGCCAGATATATACTTTATCAACAGCATCGTCACGACGACTGCGATGTAAAACCCCTGGTTTGGAAAGCGCCGTGGAGTATGCGAGAATTTGTCAGAGCGTAATCCGCCCCTGGAAAACAAAAAAAGAAGTTACGGACGGTTCAGATGCTTTCTGGGGTGATGAGTTGGGCTGGTGGGCTGAGAGATACACAAAAATATTAATGCAGGGCTAAAGATATAGACGACAATCACTAAACAGCTTGGGCGAGGCCTCTGTCGCCAGCTTAGTATATCGGTTTGGTACCATTAGATAGGGGGCGGCGCAATGCTTATTTGATAGACGATTTCATGTTCCAAATTCGAGTGATACAAGATGATTGATACCTAGCAGAAAGAGAGAATATGACATGTCCTTAGTAGTCCCCGTAGGCAGCTCCGATGTCAGCTTGATTCGCGCCGCCAAGATACAACTTATCTACTCCAAAAGACAGGCATACTCAATACACCAATGGAAAAAAGCCCCGCTCATTCATTGCAATCTTCTTCAATTGTGTCCAACTCCATCAGGATCCTACCCTTGTCTTCCTGGTCTTCCTCGTCTTCCCGGTATTGTATCGTTCCTTTAAAACACCAATATGAGCTCTTCGGTCGTTCTTCTTCCAATCGTTTACTCAAGAAAGCTTCGACGTCCTCGACATTCGCTCGAGCACTTCGATCGGGGTTAAGCATCGAGGTTCGGATGAAGTCTACGAACTCTGGGAAGAAGGAGTCTGCCGTTTCCGGATCGAAATCCTTAATAAGTGCTGCAAAAAACTTCAAGTAGCTGTTAGCTGTCGTTTATATTTCTTCTCATCTCTTTTCAGGCATTGTTTCGCGCAACTGTCACCTAGTGGTTAAACATACCTCATCGACTGAAATCTTGCGTTTTGGTACTTTTGTCGGATCGTCCGATTGTTCAATGAAGAAGAAGGTATCTTCCACCCACTGGCTACCAAGAAGTTTGTCCTCGTCGATTCTATTCAATCTAAAGATTTCAACTGCCTCCTTACCGCCAATCGCCCATGTCAAGAACTCGGCGAATAAACAGCCAACTGCCCATGTATCAACACCAATGCCTTTGGAGCTTATCTCATCAATGTCGTGCTCAGGCGCTCTGTAAGTCTGATAGGTGTTATTAATAAACTGGGGCTGCTGTCCGGTTGAAGAGACGAGTTCATGAGACTTTTCTGAGATCTTGAGTGATCCCAATGACGAGCTGCCTCCGTTTACGTGCAAAATAGTATCTGGCTTGATTTCGATATGGACTTTGGAGACGTTTTCGGTGTTGTTTGCTGGAGGTATATTGTTTTGTTCATATATGACCTGGAGATCTCGAATGATATTATAACATTGAAGGCAAATCCACCAACTGAACCTATGCAATGTCGATCCTGTAGATGTGATGATATCGTGTGGGTGTTTATTCCATACATCGTTGAGGGTATCCTCTCTCGCCTGAGGAAAAGGAACACTGCGCTTTTTCCCCTTCTTCAAGTCTGGTGGCAATACAAGCCATTGTTTTTCAATAAAGTTGTTAATAAGTTCATATTGATTGAATCCGTCAGGTAGATGCAACTCGTTCCCAGGCCCCTCCCGGCTCGACTGCAGCACTGGGAGATCCGATGTATTGCGAAGAGGGAGGTCGTCATCGCAGAACCGATGGTGTAAGAATAATTCTATAACCCTAACTTGCTGTATAAGAACAAGAACGGCAAATGTCTTGAGGCATGAGTTGGAAGTCATACGTGGGCCTTGAAATTGCCCATGGCATATTGAGTGTGTGAGTCTTTCGTTTGTATTCTGATCGTTTTCGGGGAATGCCCTAGCCAATTCTTTTGCCACGGCCTGTTCGTTGCATATTCCTTGCAGGTTTTCAAATGGTATGAAGGGCCCGCTGTCTACTAGGCCGTCCACAGTGACATTTTCAAGGCTCCGGATCATCGTCTCTTCATCTGTGCCTTCATTCATTGTATTGTGAGAAGCGTACGGCAACAAGGCTTGATCTCTTGCCTTTTGCAACGCCGGCAGTAAATTGCTCATGGCATTAGCAAGCTGTTTAAGCCTGGCAGAATCTTCCCAAACTGTGTCTGTCATTAAATCCGGTTGCATCGGAAAAATTCGCGAATCAGGACTGGGATTTCATTCTGCCTCAGTGAGGCGAGATTTTTGATAGAGGAATCAACAATACGCAGAGCGTCATCGGCCCCCTCAGCAACCCGTAACAATTTTGCGTAAAACAACAGAAATTGGTGAAAGAGAGTTAACATTGCCTTCACTACCATGAGATATGTAGTTTCCGATTCGAACATTGTGTGCAATTTGGCCTCGAAACCTTCACGCCAGAGGCAGAAAGCGGCCAGGTAGGCATCAAGCCTTGCACCGGACTCATCATCTTGTGCAGCAGACTGACATCGGTGCAGCCACTTTAAGCAATTCTCTGCTGGTTCCAAATCAGAGATATCCATGATTATTGTGACTGAATGATAGGAGAGAAAAAGATGAGGATATGCAATCGTAAATCGTAGGCCTGTGGATGGTGTATATAAAGCAAGTTTGGGCCGTGAGCGTGAACAAGGCACGAACAAAGGATGCATGTTCTGTGCAGTCTGATATAAAACGTGTACAATGGTGTCACCTGGCTTTGAATATTCTTTCTTTGCCTAGGTACGAAGCATTAATATCTCTTTGTCTTCCATTTAAGGAAATGAACAAAGACGCACATACATTTGCCATGCCAAGCAAATTTCTTCGTGAGAAGTAGCACACTTGCTAAGTTCTTTGTTCTTGTTTCCACCACCAATTAGGCCGATTTCTACACGAATCCTCGCTCAAGCTAGACAAGGTTGATCGTTGGATTGTTTGACTTCGATACCATCTCCCTCAGGCGACTATTGTCATATTATTACATTGTTCAAATCCATATGGCTGACAATATTATACTAAGCTGAACTCATCAAACAATTATCAATACATTTTATTACAATTTCATAAAATTATGTTGTTGACTGACCCATAGAGATTCGTTTGGTGTATGAGTGGTTGAATGGTCTCCGTCAGTGTAATTTTAGAGCCATGGGAAGCAGGCCGTTGGGCATTCGGCACAGCACTGATAGTAACCGGGTCGTTCTGAAACAATGTACAACACTCGTGTGGCTCTACTGGTCACTGTTACGCGCAATCATTTCGTGCCATGTGCCACATTCACCAGGGCGAATGCTGGTTTGCCACGACTCAGCCTCATATATACCAAGATTTTGCACAAATGAAGCCTTGACGATGACCAATAAGCGACTTTTTCAATTCCCCTGGATTAATGGATATGTTACAAAAGCGGATATGGACATCCAATGGAAATGCCAATGGCGCAGATGCGGGTTTGAGAATGGGCCATTGTTAGCCTATAGCAAAGATGTAGTCTTGTAACTGCCTTAAATTACCTAGGTTTGTAAGGCTACGTAGTACACCACGACTAGGCTCATATGGGTCTCATTAAAGTAGCGAGTTTTCTTCATCATCAAATCCATTGGCTATTAGTAGCAGCCGTTGCGTTTTCCTTTGTCCCAACCAAGCCTCTTTGTAACCTGATTCCTATCAAGTACTACTAGATAGTCAGATATGCTCCAATTGACCATGGCAACGAATTATCTGTCGAGCGAAGAGGGTCGAGTACAAAATAGCAATTCATTCACAAAACGTGTCATTGACGCCTTATTCCGCTGCCTACGCAACCTTACTAGCGGCGCTTGGCCTTTCCAGCGTGTCCTTGCTTGATTACAATGGACGGCTACGTGACCGTGTGCAATCCTATCAGTGGCTGGCTATGTCTCTTCGGTGTATGAACTGACTCAGAAGAACCGCTTATGGTCTTTGTCTCACTAGCCATCAACATAGACGCCGAGAAAGACAGAGGTCGTTCCAAAGCATTAAGCAATTCAGCCGATAATTAGCATGACATCAAAGACGAAGCGAGTGCGATAAAACGCAACAACTTAAAGCTTCAAGTTCATACGTTAACACCACGAGTATGGGAATCATTGATGAATTAGCTATGAATAATATTTATTATTAAAAATGAAACCTGGTATGTACCGAACAACTAATAGTGACTGTAGGCAGGCCCATTGTTAGTTTATTTGTGCCACTGAGATACGATTTACTTACTTGAATAAATCGGGTATCATAGAATCCAAAACTGAAAACGTCCTCATTCATTACCAGGTGCCGGTTCCTGTTGTGCTCCTGCTGTAACCTTTTGGGTATTCTATCGTGCCGTTAAAGCGCCAATATCGACTATCCGGTGGCTTTTCTTGCAAAAGTCTTCCTAAGAAAGTCTCGACTTGCTTGGAATCTGCTCGATGTTTCCGATCGGGATCAAGCATCGCGGATTGGATGAAACGAAGGAACTGCGGGAAGAAGGTGTTTGCCATATCAGGTCCCAAGTCTTTAATAAGATCAGAGAACCACTTTAGGAAAGCATTAGCTGTCAGTTATCTTCGTTTTTCCTCTTTTGAGAAAGCATTCAAGTGTCGCCCAACGTACCTCATCGACCGTACCCTTGCGTTTTGCCGCTTTGACTTGTGTCAAACGGCTCGTTTTCATGATGAAAAATTATCTTCCGACCACTCGCCCTTATTGTCATCAGGAAAGCGCTTGTCCTCGTCGATCCGTGCCGTTTTGAACAATTCAATTGCGTTCTCGCCGCCTATCGCCCACGTCACAAATTCGGCAAATAAACAGCCAAAAGCCCAGATATCAATCTTTCTGGATCTCACTTTGCCCATGTCATGCTCTGGTGCTCTATAAGTTTGATATGCGTTACCCATGGACTTGGACTGCACAGTCCGAGAGACAAGCCTGTGAAACTTCATGAGGCCTAAATCAGAGACTTTGAGCAATCCTAATGGCGGGCCGTCTTTTTCAGTGAAGTGCAATATGTTATCTGGCTTGATATCGCTGTGGATTCCATAGAGATCCTCGGCGCTGGTTCCTGCGGGTACATGTATGCCGAATGGTTCGTGGATAGCCCAGAGATCTCGAATAATGCCATGACATTGCATGCATATCCATCGGCTAAATTCAGGCCATGGTACTTTTGCGTCTGCAACGATATTGCGTGGATCTTTGGCCCATAAATGGTTAAGGGTACCTCCCTCTGCCCAAGGGAAAAGGAAGCCCCGGCTTTCTCCCTTCATGAAGGCGGCGCGTATTTCAACGATATGGCCGCCAGGGGTTGCTTTGTGGAAGGCGTCTAGCTCCTGTTGGAAGAACCTATCTCTTTCGTCGGGTATCATCGGATGCATAGTCTTAAGAGCAAAGTATTCGTGATTCTGAGGCTGTTTAGCAAGGCTGGAGCTGGGGTATACTCGCGCCAATAACAGTGAACTTACAAAGCCGTTATGCTCCCTATGTATCTTGACTTTTTCAACCAGTCCAAATCCGCCCGGATATTTCTTTTTAGAAACCTCTTGGATTGGTAATATCGTCTTATCATGAAGCTTATATACGTTGCAGCGCATATGCCCAGCTTTAGGAGCCTCGAACGATGGTATCAGCACTGTCCATTGCTTCTCAAGGAAGTCTTCTATAACTTCATATTGATCTTCCTCATCGGGGAAGGTCAGACCGGGTCCTGGGTTTTGTCGATGTGAATATAGTCCAGTGAGATCTGGATTGCTGAAAAACGGAAGATCTCTGTCGCACAACCGACGTTGTACGAATGATTCTATTAGGCTAGCATTGCCTAGGAGGATAAGAATGGCAAATATTTTGAGACATGGCTGCGAGGTGATCGACGAGTCCTGAGTTTGTCCGTGGCATATCAACGACGCGCGACTTTGGTGAAAGCTGTCGTCAGACTCTGGAAACGCCTTGGCCAGCTCCTGTGCTACCGTTTGCTCATGGCATATATTTTCCAGCTGCCGACATGGTATGAAGCGCCTGTTGTCGCATGGGTTGGTCACAATGGCCTGTCTAAGGCGGACTTTTAAACTTTTGTTCGCCGTTCCGTTTGCTTGAGGACTCCCAGTGGGAGACATAATGGAGCGTTTTAATATATGTATAGATATATAAATATGGAAGACAAATATAGAGTGATGAATGAGATACAAAATTTTGGTTGTATGTTTTGTCGTGGCCGAATTGAAAGTGGCTGCTCGTGGGGATTCTGGCGGCTCAATTACCCAAATGATGCCGGGGTTTAAATACCTCGATCGTTCATCATTTGTGAGCCGATTCCTTGATTTCAAAAGAACTGAATTGTGGCGCTTTTCTCATATGGGTTGGGAGGATTCGGACGCCTTTTTTTGGGTTGCTGTAAGAAGCGTGGCATGCTCTACACACACAGGCATGGTGGGAGATATTATCCCACCTCTAGATGTGATAGCTTCCTGCAGCCTCGTTATTTCATCACACGTTAGTTTAAGGCAACTTCCCTCCCTCAATGCCTTGGATTCTTCGAACTCAATGTTGACATTTGTTCTCCTACCAACTTGGAAGATTTTGAGGCTCAATCAACATACCTACCACGTTGTCTTATAATCGAAACAACCGCGAGGCTTTTTTTTTTAAAAGAAACCTCAAGAAAAGGAGCCTTGAGGACCTTCTGTAGTTTCTTTTGACGAAAAGGTGCCTCGTGCGTGCCATGTGCCCACGATCGTTCCTGAGAGCCTGCCAGGGCATATTCCGTACCTCATGTGAAACATCACTTTCTCCAATGAATAGCGTTTAAAATCCGTATTCTGCGACATACATTATGAACATCAGGAAATAGGCCTCAAGATTGGCTGCTGTCTAGCCAACCCGGAATCCGTTCGGTAGGGAGTGGTTGAGGGTGCGAGCCTCGTCGGTGTTAACTTTAAGGCGGTAGATTGCCCATTAGGCACCCAACACACATGCACCGGTGGTAACCGGGCCGTTTTTAAATCATGGATGGCAATCGGGCGGCCATCACGGATGGCATTCATGCGGCCTGGCTGCCCAGTGCGCGCAATCATTTCATGCCAAGTGTCATATCTCAGAAAGGCAAATACTGCATCGCCACGACATCGCCCTCTATATATAAGTCTCCATAGGTATTCTGCCCAAGGGGGTCCCGGGGCGACCATTAGGCGACTTAGGCGGCCGCTCAGCTCCTTGCGTTCACAAATGCGCCACCCCGAGACAATATAGGCTCCATTCCAATACAAATGCGGATGCCGAAGGCGCATTGAAGGTGTGTAATCCTGACTCTTGCTTACCGGTGGCTCTGACAGCGGTCTGTGTGTAGCCGTCTTGAGTAATGACTACGGTGAGGAGAAATGGGTAAAACGTTGTGATAAAGTCAAGTATAAAACCACTCATTTCATCTCTCATCATTTCTTCAATTTCTCTCTATGTCTCTCTCAGTTGCTCGGTTTTCGTTTACAATTATTTCACCATCATGGAACCTAGAGCATCTTCAGGAATGACCAAACTCGTCACCGCTCTTCGAAGGCCGCTTCAAAACGATCGACACAACATTCAATCTACTCAAGAATGGAGAAATAACGAACCACAATGTATATCTGGAGAATATATTGTTCCGCAAAAATTAGAAGCTGCCCTCAAGAGAAATTGGCAAAATCAGTATGCCGTTGAAGTACGTGCCGTGTATAGACTACAGATTTGGACTTATATGAGCGATCAATAAGCATTACTAACCTCGTAAAGATGCGATCGAATGAGTATCGTATCCGAGCACCGGGTAAGCTCAGTGACAACGAAATTCGGACATGTTACTCCCCGGGGTATTAGATTGGTGCCGCGTGACGATCTGCTATTTATGTTCTTTCGATCTCGGGTTCCCATTGGTATTGGAAGGGGTTTTGGTAGCAAATTTGCCGTTATTTTGGGTTCTTTGATGTATACCTATACCTGCACAAGCTGGCCTTTGTCTCAGCGCCTTTACTCCCATCACAATGAACTTAATTCATATTGTTCTTTGACAAATTCTTGCACAAACAGATTATTTGAGTTTGTGGAAATGAAGAATAAAATCGACAATATATTTATTTCGATATCATGTAGATGCAGAACACCAATCCAATTTCTTCGTAGTGTATGTAGGTGGCCAATGGAGGTGGATACATCGCGCCAGCCATTAGTGAGTCGATTCGTTATCCCCAAGGATGCCACACTGAGCGAATTGATTCGTAACTTTGGCCGCTGCGGTCATGAGGTCGGAAGGTAGTGAATTCTCATATGTATCCGAATCTCGTCAATCTCCTCCTTTTTTATTATATAATAGTCAGAATGACGGTATATTTTCTCAGACGAAGAATCTCGATGGTGGTATCATACGATCGTTAATCGCCTTACTAGTTTGATTTGCCATTGATTCGAGATGCGCTACTCATGAGGTAAGTACTCTGTTTATACTAGGGGACAAACAAGACAGGAGAAGGCCAAAAGGGACAGCGAATAAATACCTGTACCAGCTTGAAGTTTTCCTCGCCAAGCATACCATCAAGGATTTCTTGCAGCCTCTCCCTTGAGCCATAATCGAGGGCAATAACCTGCGTTAACATGTTTTCTAAGTAGTAAGCGGCGAGGCAACAAGGCAAAAGTCGAATTGTGTCAAGAAGGCTGGCTGATTCCTCCAAGTGTGCCTTTAATGCTGATCCTTTGGGCAGAGGGAAATCAGGCTCAGGCTCACACGTGTGTCATTCTAATACGGGCCTTTGCCGGTGATTACGGAAGGCGGTGGCAATGGATACTACCAAGGGCTATAATACATAATAGACCGCCTCCTCCTGCATACCGCATCGACACACATTTGGTCTGCTGCCAAGTTCGCCATCAAGGCCCACCACCTCACCTGTCTCTCCCAACCTACTTAAGCAATGCACGATATGTTGGCGCCCCCGGTTTGGTCGGAAGCATACATGGCTAAGGGTAAATATATGAGACATGCACAATAGTCATGCAATAGGAAGTCAGATAGCGTTGGGCAGACTCGCAGGCTTTCTGCACATCTAATTTGCCGCGAGGCTCATCGCCTGGGGGACCCCTATATCTAATTGGCTGGTTTACACCGGTCCTCAGCCATGCGGAGGCTAATGCATGGTGCCGGATTTTGTCTAACGCCCGGTCAAAAACTCCCTCAGGCAAACATGAGTATGCTCAGCCACGTTCGGCGCATCTCATATAAGGAGATTACCATAGTGTGACCAGCTCCTGCATCATACGTGTGCTCACATTCTCATGGCTCTTTCAGCTTCCTATTTTTCACATTCCGCTAGACATACAGACAAATCTCAAACGATCAGCACCAAACACTAAGATGTCTTGGATCAGCCAGAAATCTGAGCTTGACAAACATGATAGAGAATTACTGAGGTTCTCCGAAGCTAAAAATGAAATATTCAGAATTCGAAAGCATGAGGAGGACAGAGATGGCCATCTTCATGCTGGTGAAGAACATTGCATCGAGGAATTGCACCTGAGATATGAGGATGAATGGGGACCATGGATCCATAGGTTTGAAGATCCATCAGTTACACCCTCATATCTAGCAGCTAAAGATGATGGCCCAACAGAGCAAAGGACAGAGGTATCTAGTAGTATAAATTTGATAATGGGTGGAAAGACATCATCTCTGTCCAGAATGCCCTTTTCGGAAAATACCTTCTCAGAACTGATGAGAAAATTGAAGATACACAGGTCGATTGTACGTGCAATCAATAGAAACACGAGCTGCACATTTTCAAGAATTATATTACCCTTGGATGATAAAATATCGTGCCCCGGATCAATAGGTACGCTCCACTTATCACCAGAACATGCGTATTCGCTCACATAATAGTAGTCTATACTTGTAGAACGGTGGAAAGCTGGGAAGATGACATGGCTTTGTCTGTGACATTCTTTCCAGATACGTTGACTACGAACGCTATCTGGTTCGGTTGTAATTTTGAAGAACGATCTATTAATGGCTATAATCTGACAGATTCTGTGATCATTACGAGCAGATTGCGAGAATTCGATGGGGAGGTGTTTCATCCTTTGATGCTGCCTACCATATTTGCGGAATTTGAGAGGGACAGACATATTAACCTCGTCCGCAAGAGCAACACTCAGTTTGTACAAAAAATGATTGATATTGAATCGCGAAATGATACATTCTATGGAATACAACAGATCCAGAGAGAAATCCGGCGGTCAATGGAGAAGGAGTCTCCATCACCGTCAAGAACAAGCTCGTTCTTTAATGGGATGAAAGGCAGAGTTGGAAGTTTCCTTTCGGGAAAAACCATGTCTACATCATGTAAGAGAAAACAGGCCCTGATATTGAAAAACTTATCTAAAACTTTCCTGACGTTATCAGCGACATTCAATAGCTCAGTGGGAACGGAAACATTGCGACCTGAGAGCAATGAAGAGGATGAAGAGGATGATGAAACTTGTGCAATGCTCTGGATCAAGATTAGCCATCTCAAAAATGGTCTTGAAAATTGGAAAACTCAGCTACGCAAGATGTTTGATCACGTACAAGAGCTTGAGGATACAGACTTTGGTATGAGTCGTAATACTCCAACCGAAGTCTGGGCTAGTAGAAGAGACGGATTGAAAGAGTGTGGTGGCCGAATCAGAGAGAGACTCCGTGATTTGATTGACGAATACGACGATTTTATAAGAGAATGCGATCACATCATGGCAGGAATGTCACTTGCAACGCAATTGGTTAATATCTCCTCATCTTACTACTATGACGAAGCTTACTTGCAATAGGACCTCAACCATATCGGTCGGAAAGACGCAAGACTCAATGAAAATATATCTAGGAGCAGTCTGGCAGTGGCAGAGACTGCTCAGCGAGACGGAAGTTTGATGAAGTCTATCGCCATTCTCGGAATGATCTATCTGCCAGCAACATTTGTTTGTGTACGTCATTCTCAAAACAGTTGAGACTTTGATTAGCTGACAATCGATATGTAGACATTCTTCTCTATGGGATTCTTCCAATGGAGAGGACAGGGTGACGGTACAACGACGGTGTCGCCAGATCTCTGGGTCTTTGGGCTTTCTGCAGCGGCTTTTACATTGCTGACGGTGGGGGTATTTCTGGCCTGCACGATGAATAGGGAGAATAAGATGCGGGCTAAATTGCATATTGTTTGACAACGTGGAGAAAGAGCCGGTCATTGGAAAGAACAAATATGACTTTGTAAGGCTGGGGCATGTTGTTATTTTATGAAAGTCGTAGCAATTGAGTACATGTAGTCAGCTTATAAATAGATGGACAATATATTGGCTTCACCACTATTATATAAACCCAGATATGTGTAGGTACAAGCTTTTGGATCCCCCTTTTCATATATAGATGCAACTCTTAGCTTGATTTCATCATGTCCTACCTGTCACTCACCTGAGCCATTGGAAAATGGCTGCTTCGCAACTTTACCGTACTCTGGAAGTGTTAACTGGGTTCTGGAAGTCTATCCAATTGGACGTTCTCAAAGGATTGCACCATAAACCTAGCTACGATGGTATAGCTCTGAGAATTTGGGCAAAAATGAAACATGATTCTCTGAACAGCACAAGTACATAGGATCCTCGTCTCCAAGGCAGCCCACGCATGCCTTGCAATTCAGCAGCGTATCAAGATCATACTTTAAACAAAAGGATCTTATCTTAGTTTCTCACCGAAGAAGAAATTTCGCTGGTCAGCCTTGTTTGGTTCTGTGAGACACTGGAGGAAAACCTCGTGAGCCCACTTGGTGCTCTGAATCCCTCCGAGCCCTCCGTTGCGGGAGAATGATTGGCAACTCTTATGGATGGAAGCGCAGCCTCACTGTTGGGATCAAGCAGCGTGCCACGGTTGGAGGACACGAAATGTATGGGGATCCTGCCTGGGAAGGTTAACAGCGCCCTCTCATGGAGAGCACATTTGGCAAACACAATGAGTAGTTCTAGCAGCCATGTCCAGGCCTGTATGAAGGGCTGTCTCCTTGGCCCAGACGATAGAAGACTCCGGAGGGCCGTTATTCGCTCTATCTAAAGGAAGCTTTTGCTATTGTCCCAAGTGTGCTGTGGGAATACACGTCTCTGACTAACATGTCACATCGAATGGCGTCTTGAAGGACGACTAGGATCAAAGATGCATATTACAGATATTGATTCTTACCTATCCTGATTATAACTGAGGGTGATAAATGTAGACAATCACTGCCCGGCATAAAAATTACCCGTCGTCGCTCCGAAACATTTACTAGATCCATGTTGATCTGTTCTCCCGGGTGTTAGTGACATGATGGTCCACTTACGCCCTATCTCGTGACAATAAGAATCCGGCTCAGAGTATACCCGTTGGAAAACCCACTTGTGCCGTCGCACATTACTGTGCCTACAAGAACGCAGATATTCCGTAATTACAAATGTCTGTTTTGATGTCCCTATATAGTCGCTAGATAATGTATGCCAGTCGCTCCTTGACATGGTCTGTTGCTTTCTTGTTGAGAAGACGTCTTGAGAATTGGTCACAGTGTTTAGAAAGTACAGAATCTGCCATTTATATGCCGTAAACTGTGTGGGCCATGAGATGAGTTGCGGGATTGTAATCAGACTATTCGTGATAGGCTGCGATCGGATTGCGGACACGAGCCCGCACTAGTCCGCGGCCCTTGTCGATGAGCTGAACGAGGCTCTGAATTGCGCCGATTTCACTAGAATCCAGGTAACCTCCG
Source organism: Trichoderma atrobrunneum (assembly GCA_003439915.1). NCBI lineage: Eukaryota > Fungi > Ascomycota > Sordariomycetes > Hypocreales > Hypocreaceae > Trichoderma > Trichoderma atrobrunneum. The sequence continues at coordinate 98,934 of PNRQ01000080.1, forward strand.
TTACTCTTTGGCATAGTAGGTAGACGGTCATATTTGATTCAATGGACTTGTTCCGCTATATACACGATCTTCTAAACTCAATGTTGTCTGCTTCGAGATCTGAATAAATGCGGCACACACGAAATCACGTGAGATTTCGCCTACCATTTGCAACCCGTTCTCGTCGTGCATGTACAAGGTACAGGCACCCTTTTGGACATTCTCAATTGGGCATGTCTTAGGGCTTGGAAATCCTGGGATTGGATACATGTACACGTAGATATTCAATTGAATGCCATAAAAAGAGCTTAAAGAGCACATCACATACCACATACTTTGTTAGACGGCGAACTCTTTCAATTGCTATTTTCATTGACATGATAAGGCGGCCTTTATCGGCAATCCCCGGCCCAACAACGGCGTCGTCTGCCATTGGATCGACACATCAAGCTTTCCAACAAACGCGACCCAGATCTGACCTCTGTCAACATCACGCCTCAGTAGCTGAGCAATTCGGATCTCAGGATGCACCACCGGGCGGCGATTAAGCAGCTTGGGCTCTCACGGAGCGCTGCCGGACGGGCGTTATGGCCTTCTTTGGCGTCGTCCAGGTGGCATCTCCGCACAGCCACAGCCCGCGATCCCCTCAAGGCCAAGAGCCAGCTGTTCAGTTGCGCACCACGTCTCTCAGTATCTCGGAGTTTCAGCAGCACAGCAATCCGGCGAAATCAATTCGACGATGAAACCGGAACCTACAGTGAAGCCGACCATGAACATGCCGTCATCTCAACCTTTGATCTCTTTTCCATTGGCATTGGCCCTTCATCATCTCACACCGTCGGACCCATGCGGGCAGGCAACATCTTTGTCTCAGACTTACATGCAGCCGGCCTGCTAGAAAAAGTCGATAGAATCCGCGTAGCACTCTACGGCAGTCTGGCTCTCACTGGCGAGGGCCATATGACACCGTCTGCTCTTCTGCTTGGTCTTGAGAGCGCCGATGTGGAGACAGTCGATACAGACTACGTGCCTAAGCGCTTTGAGCAGATCAAGACAGACAAGAAGCTCTTTCTGGGCCGCGAGCTCGAAGATGGCAAGGGTAAAGAAATTGCATTCGACTATGAACGCGATTTCAAGTGGGAGTGGACGAGAAAGCTCCCCCAGCACAGCAATGGCATGCGTCTCATGGTGTTTGACAAGGAGGGCTACATGCTGGCGACTAATGACATGTTCAGCGTTGGCGGTGGATTTGTTGTCAACGGTGCTTTGTCAATCAACCGTCCGGATTCAGAAACACCATCATCAGCCGAAGACGCTGGCCTAGGGCTGTCCGAGGTCCATCAGCAACAGACCGAAGGCAACAGTGGACACCCGCTTGACCTGGCGGAGAACATGTACTATAAAGAGATCAGACGAGAGGATGCGGCAGGAAACCGACGAACGGGGCAAGAGATCAAACCCCTGGAAGGAGAGTCGTCGGCTCTACTCACATCTGGCTCCGAGGGTGGCCAAGTACCACCCCCTGTCACCTCCTCGTCGGAAGAAGCCCCGGCATCAGATCGTGCGCCTGGTCATCAGCCTCGATACCCCTTCAGAGACGCAAAAAGCCTATTGGCGTTGTGTGATAAGCATAATCTAACGATTGCGCAACTGGTGTATGAAAACGAAAAGAGCCACGGCTACACGGATGAACAAATCCGCGACAAGGTTTTCCGTATCTGGGAGGTCATGGACAACAGCATCTTGGAAGGTGTCCAAGCACCACCGGATTCAACACTGCCTGGCAGCCTTAAACTGCATAGACGAGCACCAGCGTTGTATAGACGACTCACAAGAGGGCTGTACCCTTCTCACGCCACCCAGGGCACAGAGACGACCCAGGCTCAGCTTCCGGAAAGCCAAGCATTGCCATCAGCTTCAGATGCATCAGGGACTTCAACTCTCACTACGACCTCGACACCACCCTCTTCAGGAAGAAAGAGCCTCGCTACCAGAAGGAGCATGCCTCTGCGAACACATGGCTCCTTTACTCATCCGGTACTACCATCGCCCCGACGACGTACCACATTCCCAGCGAGTAAGTATCATTCAGATTTGATAGCGTCATTCTGAGAAGAAAAAGCTAATCCGAACTATAGTGGACTACTTAACTGTATACGCTATGGCGGTCAACGAGACCAATGCAGCAGGCGGACGCATTGTTACCGCCCCAACCAACGGCGCGGCAGGCATCATACCCGCGGTGCTCAAGTACACCATTGAGTTCGTCAGCGATGACCCGGAGCGTGACATTCTATCCTTCTTGCTGACAGCTGCCGCCATCGGTATGCTGTATAAACGCGGTGCCACCATCTCCGCAGCAGAGGGCGGATGCATGGCCGAAGTGGGCGTTGCATGTTCCATGGCAGCCGGAGCATTCGCAGCCTGTATGGGAGCGAGCCCTCAGACCATTGAACAGGCAGCTGAGATTGGTATTGAGCATAACCTGGGCTTGACATGCGATCCAATTGGCGGGTTGGTACAAGCTCCTTGCATAGAGCGTAATGCATTGGGTGCCATCAAGGCCATCTCGAGCGCCAACCTCGCTCTCAGCGGTGAGACTGGCACGCAAAAGGTCAGCCTTGACGATGCCATTCGGGCCATGCGTGTGACGGCTCAGGGTATGAGAAACGAGTTTAAAGAGACGAGCTTGAGTGGTTTGGCGACTAGTGTTCCGCTTCACATTCCCGTTAGTGTGCCTGACTGTTGAAAAAATCTTGCAGCTTTCTATAGAGTTTATTCCTATGCGTTCTATCCTGGCCCAGAGATTAGTTTACAATAGACGAAACAATGATCGGCAGATGAACTGTGATCAGTAAAGGAAACCGTGATGCCGATTTTTCTCGTTTGGAGTGGAAAGGGCAGCATCAAAAGCTGGGTCTACGCTGCCGCTTCATCCTCCTTATCCCACCCATCACGCTGATCCTTCGGGATCCGAATAAGGAACAGAGATATCAATGCAGAAGCACCCGCCATCCCAATCGTAAGGTACAGTGCATGCCGAATACCCCCGAGTTGATCACGGCCGCCATCGTTTGTATACCGTTCAACCGTTCCAGCAAATCCCAGTCCGGTGCTGAGCCCATACATCTGGATCGTACCCATTAGTGACCCAGCAATTCCCTGGTGCTTCCGAGGGACGCTATTGCTAGTAATGATCTGTGTCGCCGTAAAGATAAAATCAGGGCTGAATCCCATAATGATGAACGAGGGAAAGCACTGAGCCCAGTATGTCTGCTGTGCGGGCATCGTAGCCAGGATGATGGTAGCAACCACCGCAGCTATCGCACCTGTCGCCATGACTACTTGCGCAGGGAGATATCGCACGGCAATTGCGCTGACGAAGCAGCCACATGTGCCGACGGTGGCAAAGGCAGAGTTGACTGCTCCGGTGAGGAGGTTGGAATAGTGGCGGATGGAAATGTTCCAGATTTGGACGTAGTAGAGAAAGATGCCGACTCCCATGAATGACATGAAGGCGGACAAGACCATTGGTCCGAATGAGGGAGCTCCCCAGATATCAAGGGGGAGAATAGGCTCTTTTGCGAATCTGCCTTCCCATATGACGAAGAGGACGAAGTGTAGAATGGAGACTATGAGAAGGGCGTAGACGTAGGGCTGTTCCCAGCCGACAACAGCAGCTTCTCTATGTTTCTTGTCAAAAAATGATGGTCTATCAGGATGCAGAAACTGTTGAGAGAGAAACTCACGTCCAGGAGAAGTTGAACAAGACGAGACCAGTGACTCCGAAGTAGGCACCGATATAGTCAACTGTTCCGTCTGCGTCCATCGGTCTGCCGTCAGGAGGCAAGACGAAGGAACTTGCGCCAAAAACGACTGCTCCAAAGATGGCCCTGTAAACTGTATATCAGTATATACTCTCTTGCAACCCGTCTACATACAGATTGACTTACAGAAAGAAGTATAGCCACCACCACTCCGTCAACTGTCCAAAAAAGCCAGGAAACACAGTCCCACCAGCTGCACCAACCGGACCCATGGCACCAAACATGCCAACCCAGATATTTCGCATCAGACCCGGTGGGAAAGCAATCGTTAGCATGGCAATTAGGTTGGGGACTATGATTCCGCCGCCGACGCCGCTGAGGGCGCGCATGACGATGACGGTGTCTGCGGATCGCATGAAGCCTGTGATGAGGTGGAAGAGGACGTAGATGCAGGCGCCGACGAGCATGGTGTTTTTGTGGCCGTGGACGGCGCCGATGCGGCCGCCTATGAGGACGAATGCGCCTTGGGTAAGTCTAGGATTGTTAGTGAGCTTTCTTTGTCGAATCGAGGGGGGAAGATGCGTACGGGTATGATGCTGCGATCCAGACGCTTTTGCTCTCGGGTGCTCCCAGTGCTTTTGGAATGCCAATTGCGGCTACAAGACCAGCGCCGTATGGTATAGCCTGTTTCCGAAGGTTAGTTGGATTCTAGGTTCGGAATCCAAGATATGGAAAGGTTGAAATACTTGAACCAGTTGACAGAAAACGATACAGAAAGCGAAGATGTTGTCTCGGAGGGTCGGCTGTGATTTCTTGACCTCATTTTCTTCCACGACGGCGGTTTCTGTGTCACTGTTCATCATCATTGGGCTGGCGTTTGGGTCGTTACCCAAGGATTCGACTTCGGAGGCTTTCGACATGTTGGTTGAAGTGTCTGCTCAAGATCGTGCTGTGACATGCTCTGGAGAGATCTTAAACTTTCCGCTGCGGGATGCTGTACATCGTATTTATTCTACAGTCATGATAAGGGATGAGGCAAAAGGAAGAAACTTTGATCCCGAGGATTCCACTTGGGACCCATCTTCCGAAAAATGAGGTTCGACATGTTGCAAGAAATGTCCGTGTAAGCAAGCGCTCTTGCGTACAGCAGTTCAAGGGCCAGTTACCGTATTTGGTTGAGGCTCTCCATTCTTGATTAGTGATTCGGGGACTGGTTGGAATTCTTACAACCAGCTTGTGGTTTAGCTTCGGAATTCTTGAGGGTAGTTGTGAGTGTGGTCTAGCCGTGTCCGCAGCGTTCCGCAGCCATCCGCTCCTGTCCGCAGCACTCCGCAGCATCAAGATCAATTGTTGTAGATTACCTGCGGTGTCATCGGACCCCTAATGAGTGCGTTCGCCCCACTGCATTTGCATCTTGTACTCGCTGAGATCCCATATTAATAATTGTATTGCAAGGACTGTTATCAGCTTGAACGACTCAATCAGGAATTTAGCCTGGTCTCCCAGGGTGAGCGCCTTGGCAGAGCCCCTGAAGATGGATGAGACTGTGATGGCACCTCTTGCTGTGGAGCGAGGATTCTACAGGTATGGGAAAGAATATTTGCGAAGATAAACTGATTCTAGGAATAATTAGATGGGGTTGAGAGATGAACATCAATACTATGTAGCTGGGTGGCATTTTCTTGCTGTCACCATACAAGCAAATAACATGCTTCTCAGGGTTGGGGCTGCGATGAGATACGAGGATATTGCTTTCAGCCCCTCGGCATAAATAGTTTTGTCAACATATTAACACTAGACTGATGGGCTAAAATAGATACGTCCCTGAGCTTGACAATTTCCACATCGGATGGTACGCTGCCGCTCCTTGGAATCACTCTTGATTCACGTCCAGCTTGACATCCCTCAACATAAAAGGAGAAAAGAATGACATTCCAGGAACAGATATATTCACAACCCGCAAAGTTGGGTAGTTCATTTTTCCAGCAACAGCATGGTTGAAGCAGTTATGCCACGCTGGGAGGTCATTGTTCTTGAACACATCCACAGAGTAGCGCATCCGCCGTAATCGATACTGGTCATCAAAGTCGAAATATTGGGTTTTAGTGTGAGTGGGATATCCATCGGGGAATGTGGCTTCCAATACTGGCCATTTCTCGCCGTTCTCGCGGATTAAGGGCTCCACCTCACGAGTCTTGATCTCTGGATTTTGCTCAAGATGGAATGGGAAGTTGAAGTAATTCCAGAACGCATAACCCACGAACCAAAAGAGGTTATGGATGTCCCATTGCGATTCTGCGGTATGAGTATTAAAGGCTGCTTTGGGATCCTCGCGGACGTCGAGCGTATCTTGGCCGATTTCGCCAACTTCAGTCCGCGTCGGGGACCACGAACCGTGGAAATCGCCGAATCTCTTGAAAACGACCTTGTGAGATTTTGTATCGACTGTTATTTCCACTCTATAGGGTCCGGGAAGTCCTTTGCTCTCTAACGCTGATCCCAAAAACTCGAAGCTCACGGAAAGAGATTGGACGGTTTTCCAGTATTCGAGGCCGCCATTGGCGTCGACAATTCTTTGCAGGAGGCTAATAGAGTTTAGTGTACATTCGAGGATGGGTCTTTCTGTTGGATTGGAATGGAGACAGACCTATTGGAAGACATGATGGGCAATGCTGATTTCAGTACTGATTGACTTTGGTGCTGATTGTACTCAGAGATCTGTGGTTCTCCAGATAGAATTTTATATTTGAGTTGGAAAGCCTTTACACGGTGAAATTATTAATCTTGAGAACTCTAGATGATCTGTTCAATTGTGTCTGTGATGTTGATTATAATAATTATTAGTGAACTGAGGTCGTATGCCCTTGTTATGGTAGGGATATCGAAGACGATACAGATATGTTTTTAGTGTAACACGACTATTGAACCAGCTTGGTCACTAATCAAGAGCTTTCCTAGATGCTGATTTCAAATTAATCTTTTACAAATATGAAATCAAATGCTGGGGAGTATTTTACGCCGCGCGGTGTAGAGAGAAGATTTGCCATACTAAATCAGTCGCTGCAAGTCCTACCCATTTAAGTAATTAGATTGCGCTCCACGAGGCCTGATTTAGGCATATTGCTTACTACAAGTATATTCGCGTTAAGAACTATTCTATTAGACCTTTCAGTGGTACCGACTAAGATACAATTCCAAGTTTTACTTCCCCCGGGCTTGGACTGGCCGATAATTCACTCGGGTCAGAGAGCAACGGGTCTTATCTTGGCTAGCATATTCTGCGACCATATGCTGTCAAATGGGACATCATATACGGCAGGATATTTGTAGGTGAAGAAATTGGGTGTCAATGCTAAGGAGCTGGATTGGAGTGTATGCGATCGCATATAATTTATGGAGCATAGATATGACTTCGACGCCCTGACATGGTAGAGTGCATTATCTAGTACTAAATTGAACAAGCGCTCTGTCTTCAATGAGTCGCCAAGCTGATGAGGCTTTCGTCAGTCAGTCCTGCTTACAGGTATACTATTGAAGTCATGAAAAGCTTTCTTTGCTTCTAAAATCTCCATGTATATCTCTGGTTTATCGAGTGTTAGCACCGTTACCTCCGAACGCGTTTCGCAACATTACTTACCAGCCACTTTCCAGCGCGATCGAAGATACTCTAGTAGCCATATAAAAGACTCAATTTTCTCTTGAGTTGCCTTGTCTGGATTACCCTGACCAATTTCCATGGCCATCATTGCCGCTAGATATACGGTCTGCATGAAGAAGATGGGCAAGCCTTCTTCTAGAGGCCCTCCATTCTCAAAGTCCTTTCGAAGAACTAATGCTGAGCGTCCCAAGACTTCAAGAGCGCGCTTGGTCTCGGGAAACGTGTGGCTTTCCGCAACTATAGAAGAACCGATGCGAAGTTGTTGCCAGTGCTGGTCTTGAAGTAAAAATATTCCGCTGCGAAAATCAATATTTGCAAAATAACACTCTTACGTTTTGCTTACCAGTAAGAAAACATTGTTTGGCAGCAAAATGACAATCTACGGGCTGTATGCTCCTGCTCTGCGGCATTAACCTGTGCTTCGAGAGTACGCCGCAATTGTGCTGTATCCTCCGTCAAGCACGTCGAAGTGTTTGCTTTGGATGAAGCGGCAGATGCTGCCAGTCGGAGGGCTTCGCTTGTCAAGTATGTGGCTTGAGCAAGCCGAGCAAAACTGCCCGTCTTCAAATGGAATGCGGCTGATATCGGAATAGCATCTTTGTGCGCTGTGTTCTGTGGATAGAAACATTAGCCTCGAGTTATTCGTACATCTGTGGTAGCAAGAAAGCCATACTCCTTCTATGAAAGCCTGGTCATCAATCGGAAGATAGTAGTTGATCTCGGGATCATTTGTGGCCAGATGTCTGGAAGGGTCCCCAAAGTTCAAAAAGCTATATTTGAGATCAGCAAAGATCGCGACGAGGGCTGAACTACGGAGCCACGGCCGACTCACCGATCTAGAGCCAATACTCCCCACCAGCTTCTCCTCTTTTCTTCAACTTCCATCCAGGGCCCATCAACCCCGTTGTTGTTGGTCATCAGTTGATCTAGACCAAGGGCAATGCCATATCTGGCACATGTGCCGACAGTCCAATATGCCGCGGGGTAAATTGCTTGGCCCATTTCGTACAGTGCAATGAAGATTGTTGCTTGGAGAACCTGTAGGGACATGATGCCCGCGGCCTCGATCTCATGGTGGTATCGTTTTACCGTTCTGTAGAGGGCTGTCTTTGGGCTGTCTCCACGATGAACCGTCGTAGTACAGTAGAGCTTGACACACAGAGCTAACAGGACTCCATCTGCTTGTCGGGGAGACAGTGGGTTAAGTAAAGAGCTGAAAAAGCGCTTCCGACAAACTATTGGCAGCCATGAGGCGTTCTGAGAAAACAACACGGCAGCTATGTCGCGGATTTGCTGGGGGTCTCCGACGTAAGTTGCAACATCACTAGGCACTGGAAGTTCTAGACGAGGGATTTCCAGCTGGATATCGCGAAATATTCTGGGCGCTAGGAATTGGACAGCTCTCGCTGTATCGAACGCAGAATCCAAATATGGTGTTTGCTCGACCTGTGGAGGTTGATGGTAATCGGAGTAAGGTGAATCGTCTCGTATTGGCTCGTCATCCCAGACAATTTCAGGAGTATACGAGCGCTTTGCTGGGGGTCTTGGGTAGCTGCAGCGCATGTCCTTGCGGATGCACAGTTGACATGCTGGAAAGACTCTATCACAACGTCTTTTGCCGCGGCGACAGGCATGACAGGCGATCCGCGAATGAGTCGCAGTCATCTTCAGAGATATCACTCGGAAGTAATGGTGAATTGAAGACAAGTTTGTTTATTCGATGGTATTTAGCAAACATTGTATCAGCCTAAGGGAGACTCTGCTGCGACAGCTGACAAATGAAGGCGCCACCACTGGATTTATGATTAGTATACAAAGCAGCTCACTCCACACGGACTTGGTATTTGATGGATAACTGGTAAGTAAGTGGGCATTGCAGAGTTCAGAAATACATACTCCAAACATAGTAACATACTTGTAGGTAAGATAGACTACACGCAACTTAGGTTAGCATATCCGGAGTTGATCTGAGATCACTCAGAGATTTCCATTAAGCTTGATCATCATGCAATAAGGCCTCAGATATCTGCTAAAAAGCCATCATGATTACCTGCTGGTACAAGATGCTCTCAGTAGGGTAGTATGATACTCTGCGGAAAATCTGGATAAGTGAGACGGTGAACTTTTTATTACTCCAGCGGAAAAACACTTCTTTACTGACCTCACACACTCTGGTAATATATATTTAGTATAGACACGTAAGAATACGAGTCTACCAATCCCATGAGGTAGCAGAAAAGTAGCATACCTGCGGAATCGATCAATTACCCTAGATTTCCCCTATGTGACTTAAGAACAAATCGAACTTTCCACTCTTGGAATGCTAAAGAAAGACATTGATCTCCACAGAATCTGAAAGCCGCAAATGAACTATCGAGAATTGAAGTAGCAGATGGGACGGAACTGTTTCGCACTTTAGGAGTTCTGATAGCCTTGTCCGTTCTAATCCAAACCGATGTAGCCAATAGCATGGGACAGAGGCTGTTTTAGCCGTTAGCGACGTGGCACACTGACATATATTGCGGCTGAACTTCATGCATAAGCGCATTCCATTTTCGGTGAGAAATCTGGCCAGTGAGCGACGGATATGCCGCCAGATAATGTAGCATGATGCTTATAAATGATTATATGTAAGTGTTTGGTTGGCTAGCCGATCGATTAAGCAACTTGCATTGAACTTGACTGGCGATAGACGTATGAGCCTCATGTTTATATCCTTGGTGGCTAGCGACGATGTTACTTCATCTCATCTATTTCTGTTTGCCACATGACATTCCACAATATCTCAACACCACCTCATTAAAGATTTAATTAGCTAATAAAGTTTATATTCTACCCTACCTAAGACAAAGAGCATTGGTGCCACCCAGTAGCAAACGCAAAACAAGTCTTAATAAAAGGCTTATCGTGATAAATTAAAAAGAAAAAGATGGAAACAGAGTAAGTCAGAGGGGAAATAGCTTGAATATCTGGCGTAAAATTTCGAAAGCATCAGACGTGGTTCTTTATCTGTTGGGCAGCAATAAATACAGGTTTTATACATGCAAGACAACCCAATGGGTAATTACAGTGCCTGATGTTTTGTTTATTAAATGAGTGAGAATGTTCCTTCTCAACTGGATTGTGGCATTCATAACGCTCGTGACTGAAGCCTTTCCCACAACATGATGTCTTTTGACGAATAAAATGACGGTTCGGTGACAAACACCAAGCCTTGCTGCAGCAATGCCCAACTGCACCGAATCGAGATGCTCCTCTCCAAAATGACTTGTTAATATCTGCACTGTATATTCCAGTTACCATATGCTGACCGTTTGGTTGAGGGAAGCCGCCCCTCATTTTGAATGACGTGTTCAGTAGATCAGGATTTTTTGCCCAACATACAACCTAGTATCTAAATACGAAATATCATAATATTGCCTGCTAAATGGCTATTACTTAGAGCTCTATAAACTCCTGTTATTTGTCACGTACATTCTCTATTCCAGCATTAGTATATGTGCCCCCTCCCTTCCTCTCTTTCCACAGTTATACTTTGCCCCATCTCAATTTATACTCATATTCTCGTGCTTTCCGATACCTACCGCTTTTTAAGTTTTTTTTCTGGATTTCTTCATCAGAATTCGATACCGGCAGTGGTTAGAAAATTATCTGTAGTTCCCATGGCTCAGGAATCGTCATCTCAATCCATCCCACCCCAGGAACCAAAAATATGTGGCGCTTGTGAGAAATCTGAGTTAGAGCTTTGGAGATGTGTTCAATGCATTGATCTGCTCTGCAACGAGTGCTGGGAAAAACAGCTACCCCACAGGGTTTGTGATTTTTAATTTTTATCCAGTTTCATTAAAGATCAGAAATCATTCTCTGAATTTTGTGGTTTATTCTCTCTCGCTTCCAGTATTGTTCAACATTAATACATTGTGGAGGTTAACCAATTATTATTTCCAGCCAGGAAAAAACTAGCAGATGGCCGCCCACATGAGAAACTTGATGATGGGATATTTCATCGACATAACGAAGTCTTTTATCAACCCAGTCCGGAGGACCAACAGACACGATACATCAATGATGCCCAGACAACGTGGTTTGGTATTGAAAAGGAGAATGATGGAAATTTTTTACACTCCTCTATGAGGCTCCTTGATGTTTTGTACGAGAGCCAGGTTGGAGAGTTTAAAGAACGGTTCCCTCATCTTGTCTCATTTGTAGGACAAACAGGTGTGTTCCCTTCTTTCCCTCACCCCCCAACTACGCTTTTGTATACCTTATCGACAGATTTACCTTAAAAATATAGGTTCCGGAAAAAGCACTGTTATTAGGATGCTCATGGATTATGCTCGAGCTGAAAAGGCTGATCTCCCTAGCCATTATATACACCAATGTCCCGTTCCAGGGCTCATTGGTGATAATCGTCCCACAACAGGTGATGTGCATTTGTATGCAGATCCTGGAACCTATTATGACCAAAGACCAATGCTATATGCTGATTCTGAGGGCATTAATGGTGGAGAGAGCCCCCCAAGAACATTAGAATCCGGTATGAAACATGAAATTGAGATCGCGAAGAAAGCAGCAAAACGTATTGCCAAAAACAAAATCACCAAAAAACTTCTCACTTGGGCAACCGATAAGAAGAAAAGTTCCCGAGAATACGCTGTCAAGAACCTCTTCCCTAGGATATTATACACATTTTCAGATGTCGTCGTCTTCGTACTTCGTGATACTAGGTAAGAGGATGTGTCTGTTTGCTCGGTCAAATTTTGGCTAATCAATCAATGATTAATGACGAAAGAACTTTTGAAAAAAGGTATTACCACTACTGGTGGAATGGGCAGAGGCCTCAATCAACAAGTCTGTCAACCAACCAAGCAGGCCACACATTATCATCGTCCTTAATGCGACCGAGATGACAGCAGACAACAACCAATGGGACTCAGTTCTTGCAACTAAGCAATTACTTGAAGATTACAAGGATTCGGTCAACAAAGTTTCCAACCTGAGGAAAATTGTCTCGAACATAAAAGCATCTCCACCTCTTAAGACAACAGAGCAGCTATTCACGTATTACTACTCTTCAGTCACGGTTCTTAAAATTCCACATAAGGGATGTTATATACAAATCGAGAAGCAAATAACGGATCTATATAAACTTATCTCAAACAAATGCGAAAAGGCATATGAGTTTAAGCAGGGGATCAGAATGGTTCTCAATGCCGAAAGGTTACCAAGATATGTCAATGCAGCTTATGACCACTTTACTCGCCACCTCTACGAACCTTTCGATTTTGTCACAGAGGCCCGCCGTCATTTGCCTCCACCTGCAGATTTTGGTGGACACATACTCAACCTCATTTTGTTCATGTATGACCAATGGATATCAACCAATCGTCCTATCGATGGGTTCTTTAACCATCTTGCACGCCCCATTGCATCATGCATCATGTTGGCAGGCGTGAGAGATCAAACACAAGGTACAAATGACGAAGTTTTTGACCCTGAATTCATTAACTTGTCGTATAATTATCTAATCTAGTACAGGGACTTTTTCAAACCTCCTTCAAGAGACATACAGAACTCCTCTCAATGATGCCTTTTCTGAGTTTCGTCACAAATGGCTGCGCTGCTCGTATGATAAAGATGGAATTTCATGTGTGAATACCCTAAGTTCACACGAAAAAGGTCATCAATCTTACGAAGGAGTTATTTTGGCTCGAGGAAGCTATCAGTCTCCCTTTCAATACCCTGATCATTTCAACGCCTGGATCCATGAGATTCGAAGGATAATTGAGGAACTTGGAACGGAACTTAAGACTACGAACAAGGATGAAAGAAGTATCGTCCTAACTATCCATCGCAAAACCATGGAGGCTTTTTATGCCACACTTCCGACTGCTTCGAAATTTCGCAGCCAGTTAACCTGCGCCTGCTGTATAGGAAAAATACCCGAGCATGTATTGCCTTGCGGACATATTATATGCAAGGCATGCGTTAAGTCGTTTGGAGACTGCAATGGACGAGATTTAGTTGACATACATCGTTGCCCTATTCATCCAACTACTTCTCATTGGAATTCTCCAATGAAAATTGAATTTAACCCAGATGAGGCTGGTATCAGAGTTCTCTGCTTGGATGGGTAAGTTGTGGAACTGCTCTTGGTAGGCTCAAATGCTGATCAAGAATTCAGCGGTGGCGTTAGAGGGATTATAGAGCTCGCCATCCTTCGTGAAATTGAGAGAGCTCTTGGAGATCATATCCCTATTCAGAACTTTTTTGACCTCATTGTTGGGACAAGGTTCGTTACGCATGCCGCATATATGCATACCAACATGATCTTTTAATTAACAAGTTGCAGCGCTGGCGGTATCATTGCTCTCGGTCTAGGGATAAAACACTGGCGGGTTACTGAGTGCACGTCGTACTTCAAAGACTTCTGCAAAAAGGCTTTTACCAAACGGGCTCCACGAGTGTTCAATGCACTCAATGTCATGAGAGGTAAAGGCTTATACAAGTCGAAGTCTCTAGAAACTGCTCTACAGTCAATGTTTGACAGTAGTTCAGCGTTATATGATGGTGCAGGACATGCCAAGTCGAGATCAACACGAGTTGCAGTTACAACAACGCTTGCAAGAGAGGACCGACCAGGTGTTCTTTCGAATTATAATACAGAGCGTAGATCCGAAAACCGTAAGTAGTTCAACCTTACGCTTCCTACAAGAAGCCTTTTAATACCTTATTTTTCATAAATACCTACTGATCAAGCCGTCCTAGTGCCATACATATTCATAAGATCCCAAGACTCATCCCAAGAAATCAAGGTCTGGGAGGCTGCCAGAGCCACTTCCGCAGCTCCACCGTACTTCAAGCCATTTATCCAAAAAAGACGACGTGCGCTTACACAGATGGTGCGATTCATCACCACTGCCCGGTCTTCATTGCGGATCAAGAGCGGCGGCTGCTCTGGGAAGAAGTGAAAGACTGGGCCCCAGATATCGTGCTTTCAATCGGTAGCGGCGTTAAAGGTACAAAAGAGAGACATGTACCCAGCTCACCCGAAAGGATGAGTTTGAGCGACTCAGATAAGCCACAGAGAGCAGTAGCTGGGCTTGGATACCTTCGGCGAACAGCTAACAAAATTATCGAAAGAGAATCGGATTGCGAGGATATTTGGAGAAAGTACTACAGCGCGAACAGATTGCACAAAAACGGGAATGCATATGAAGACGATGATCGAAATATCCGTTTAAATGTTTATTTTCCCAATCAGTGCCCGTCTTTTGATGACGTAGAGTCACTCGAAGATATGGAACAACATGGAATTCGCATGGCACAAGACAATGGTGACGAAATCCAGAAGGTCGTGGAAAAATTGATTGCAAGCTGTTTCTACTTTGAGACTCTTGGCCCTGCGTCTCGAAATACGGAGTCAAAGTTATATCAATACAAAGGTAAGCGAACCATCACATACAGTACCTTGCTAATGTGCGGCTCTGTATTCATATATGTATCTTTGCCCTTCAACGGTGCAGATATGCTTGGGGGGTGGTGCACCTTCATCTACCTACCTTGAAAAAGGCCATTCTAGCTGGAATAGACTGATGCGGTATAGGAAAAATTCGCTGCCGGTTCCACAACAATTCGCGCGACCTACAGGGACTTGGAACGATACTGCTTGGATACTGCTCCCCAACATCTTCACCGTCTTTCTTGATCAAAGAGAACTACGGGTCCGATCACGAGAAGCCATACTCTATACCGTTCCCTAGGGCCATCATCGACAAAATGGATAGCCACAGTCTCTTCGATTCTCCCGATGAACTTCATATCGAAGCAAATGATTCGTCTAGCTTAACAAGTATATCTTTACGTTTGCGTTCAGATAGTCCCGGAATTGAGATCAGCGGGTTTCCGCGTGATCTTTGCACGGTCGGCGGCTTTCTTATGTCCGACCCAGAAATTGGTGCTGAAGACGGCGAGACTGAGAATACACCGGAGACCAGATCACTATGGAAGTTTATGCGCGAATCCAAGGCAGCGGGAGAGAAAATGCTAGACGCGGAGCGCCACAGCATCTAGTCAGAGCCTAGCAGACTCCATAGCCCTAGATAAGAAAGACACTGTACGCCGTGCAAACAACGTCTCGGTCACAGCAAAATTGGGCCTCGAGTCTCAATTAACAATAGTTCATCGATGAGGCAACCCAACGAAAGAATTTGCAGAAAGACAAGAGGCTAGAGGTATGATTCTAGAAATGTAGAGTTTCTCAACCTTGATGCTTAGCTCTAGGAGCTATCGCAGTAAAATTAAAATACACTCTACTTAGCAGGCTTCTTCGCCCTTCCTCCAAATCCCCATCCTATCTGATGTGCAATAGTGATAGACACCTCCAAATCATCTGCCCACGCCCATACCAATCCTGGATTCTTCTGAAACATGCGGCCCGCAGCAATCAAGTCCAGCGGCGTATCATCAGCCTCATCACTTCCTTCGATGATTTTCTGTGCAACCTCCCCCGTCTTGATGCTTCCCACAGAGCTGACTAGCATAGTGTCTCCTACTGCTGCCTTAATCTTTTTTGCAAACGGCGCCTGGTATCCTGGACCACCGATAACCTTTTGTAGAGCGTGATTGCCACCGCTCGATACATCCAGCACGTCAACGCCTCGTTGGGCAAAGAGCTTGGCCAACTTGATGCTCTCATCGATATTCCAACTTGACCCTCCGTTCCACTCTGGGTTCGTGTCCAGCCAATCGGTTGCGCTGATGCGTGCAAATAAGGGCATCCCCTTGGGAATAATTTGCCGCGTTGCTTCGACTAATTCTAGTGCTAGACGAGCACGATTCTCAAAGCTTCCGCCGTACTGATCAGTCCTCTTGTTGACGGCCGGCGATAGAAAGCTTGAAACAAGGTAGCCGTGCGCAAAATGTAGCTCAATGACATCAAAGCCAGCGCGGAGGGCACGTAGAACAGCGGAGAGAAAGTCATGCTTGAACCTCGCGATTTCTGCAAGACTCATGGAGCGTGGCTTTGGGTAATGTTCGTTGAAGGGCTCATTACTAGGCCCTACGACATCATCAGGCCAGCCACCGACTTCTTCAGTTGCTGTTGCGCCAGAGCTGAGCCAAGGCGCAACTGTAGAAGCTTTACGCCCTGCATGACCTAATTGAATGCCAATGCGGCCATTTTGACTGTGCGCAAAATCGACGTGCTTCTTCAGAGTATCGACGTGGGCGTCTAGCCATATGCCCGAGTCCTCTGGCGTAATACGGCCATTAGCCTGGACGGCGGTAGCCTCAATCATCATGAGACCAGGCTGTTGATTATTTAGTATTTATTTTTAATTTTCTTTCATCAAGACAATTCAGAACATAGAAGTTAGAAGATTGTTCAAATAGGCAGTCTTACACCACGCTGAGCCATCCCCCCATAGTGGGTAATGTGCCAAGGTGTGTGAAACCCTTCATGTGCGCTGTATTGGCACATTGGGCTCACCCAAATGCGATTCGGCATCTCAATATCGCGAATTTTAAGAGGAGAAAAGAGCTTGGGCATAGGTTTCCCAGATGCCTGAATTTGTGAAGCGCTCCCCGGAACGGGGTCTTGCTCCGGGGTAAAGAAGGATGCGTCTTTGGCAGCAACATTATGGATTGGAATGGAGCATTTGGCCTTCTTCTCAGGGACTGGAGTAGCGGCGCGAGAAACGGTGATACCGTGGTGAGGGTGACAGATGTGTGGGTGAGAGATGCGCTGCGTAAGATAGGCTGCCATAGTGTCTATACGGTGTAAGATGATTATCTAGGCACAGTACAACGAGTCTGATGAGATTTAATTTATTGTAGAGCAAAAGAGAAGATTAAATAGAAATCCCGTTCTGACTTCTGTCTCACATAATCCCCAGATGCGAGGACTATCATAGTGATTTAAATACCGATGTCATCGGCATGAATAGCGTTAAGAACACAGATTAGAATCCGGTGGCTTCGCTATATGATGACGATGTGACGTAGTAAAGGATTTTAACGGGAGTGGCATTGGCTGATTCTAAACCGCCCATACCTCTCGGGCGTTGAGGGGAAGAAACTCGTAAAGATGGGATTCTATGTAGTAAAAATATGGAAAATTCATCTTGGTACATGTTTTAGCTTGGCATTTTCGTATCTTATATGGCTGCAACCCTCCGGGAAGGAAATGGAGCGCTAATACATGTGTGTGGCTGTTGAGGGACTACTTCGTTCAACTAAGAATTGAGGCTCTGTCAATATTGAAACGTTGGTGTCTTTTGCGAACACTTACTAACTAGCCGAGGTGTGCAAGAGAAACCGTCCGTCGGAGCAATAGCATGAAGAGAGGCGTAAGTGTTCAAGCAGGAAATGGCACATGTTTCAGCCATATGCTTCTAGAAACCATTGAAGAACAACTTGTCCCTGTTCTAGAACGACATCCATCTTCGTGAACAGCTGACCAGTATCTCAGAAAGCCAAAGTCAGATCCTGAATCCTTTTGCAAACATCCTCAAGTATACGTTTTACCCTCCAGTCTTCACAATTTTGCCTATGAGTGGCAACGGCGACATGTACGTAATTTCCTCCGAGTTCAACCTCTCCTGCCCGCGGGCAATGACCTGTCGGCTGACACGCGGCGAGCTTCGCAGATAGGAGGGGGTGTCTGTCAAGATTGAAGAAGTGATCGGTGGTGCCAAAGTCGCATACACTCTTTCCGGTCGACTTTGCCATTGGCATTGAAAGGAAGGTGTACGTTCATCGTGAAACTATATAGCTGTATCATCTTAATGGTATTAGTTGAATCAGTTATCGTCTAGATTATGTTCCATTCAAGATGAGTCAGAGGAAGCCTTGTTAGGTACTCTCAACCCTCTAAGATGCCCTTGTCAGATTCGCCTTCACTGCATGCTGCATATATCTTCTTGAACTATAGTACAAGTATACAAAAGGAGCCATTCTATGTGCATGCTACCATTGCAACCTTCCTTAATCGGCTTGAGAATCCGACTGAAACAGTACAGGCTGATGCAGGATGCATGTCATTGTCGATCTTAGCTGTGCTAGAATTAAGCTTATGTTTTTAATCTAAAGCCTTATCGGTGGGCAAGACTCTATCCTGTTCTACAGATGGAAAAGATCACTTAAAATTGTAAACAGATGAAGAGTAAGCATATACAATTATCAAATGGTCATTGTATAATTTAATTAGGCATCAAGGCAGTAGTAAATGCTGAAACAAGCATACGCAGGTGTTGATCGCCAGAGCTGTCTGTTGTTATCCCTGAAGCAAGCAAACTGTCGCTGTTGGTTGTTGCCACTTCCTGCGTACTGACCGAAGCTAAAGCTTCCAGGTTGAATATGGCTTGTGAAGGTGTTTCCAGTTGCGAAGCTAGCAGTATAAGAGTTTCCTTCCCAAGTAACTAAACGTGCCGGGTTGGTAGCAAAGGCGATGTTTTGTGAAAATGGTGCCACGTTTGACTGAGAGTCGTCCGCGTAGTAGGCAACAACACTAACATATGCCGACCCAACGTCAGGGCCACAATTAGCAAGATGCACTCCCCTGTAGGTGAATAACGCCATTAGTCACGTATGCAGTCACTTAAGATTGGACAAACATACTCTCCAGCCAAGGCGCTGGGAATAAGAAGAGCGACTGCTCCTAGGAGAATGGCACTGAGTTGGACCATTGTAGAGGTTTGATGTAAAGGAATTGAATAAAATTTCCACTGTTGAAACCAAGGAAGCGACACTAGGATAGTCTTTATATAAATTTATTTACACTCAGGTGCATCCATCTCTCCTATAATTAGAATCCTGTGAACGAGAACGAGGCCATGAAGTCTCATACAATTCATCTCCACCTATGGGCGGTCTGCGGGCGCCCCTAGTCCTCTTTCCAGGCATAAGTTGTATGAGTTTTATCCGCCGCAGCAAGCAGAACCAAGTTAGCCCTTATATGGAGTAGAGCGACGGGTCCATGAGGCGGGAAACGAAATAGCGACAGACAAATCCACCAATTACTTTGAAGGCCAAGAGAGACGAAAATATGACACGCAAATCCACTACTGCGTAGGATCGTGTTACGAGTTCTTCTACCTCTCTCTCAGTGCGGAGAAACAGCACACAAGGTTGGAAACAGAGCTTTTATATGTTTGGGAAGATCTCAATAATGCTTGAAGCATGAGAGATTTGCGAGTTGCCTCTGTTCTTGCCTCTGTTAATCTTGATGCTGCTTACAACTAGGTAAGAGTTGCTTACAATTAGTGGATCACATAGCGTTCGTGCAGTCTTGACATACCTACATTTCACATGGGTAAGGAGCGAGCATCCATTATCCATCGTTCTTGTTCTAAAAAGTCCCGTCTTACGTTAGCCACAAGCCAGCAGGTTGCCAATGAACACCGGTTGCAGAATATTCTCTGTTGCCTAAGGTATTCACGTTATGGACATGAGATAACTCCTAGCTAGTTTCGTCCAGTGAATCGAGTAGGGTTCCTAACACATAACCCCCTGTCCATTAGAAAATACGGAATCTCGTTAGGTCCTTTGTCGCTATTCTTTCTCTTGTGTGAGGCCGCTGTGGCACCCAGTTTTAAAATCGCCTGACCCGGCTTTGGGTGGACTTGAAGCCAAGCGCCAAGGCTTCCAAGACTCTTTTATGCGCATTTGGCATCCCTCGTCGTAAGCAGCTCAGCCATGCACATAAGATGTATTTCCCCAGATGTGTTAGTCACTGCGAACTTCCGCACCATGAAGGCGCCTAGAAAGAGTTCATAGACTGATATACAAGCAGCCGGTGCAATGGATTGTGCCAAGTAATATCACAGATTATATTTAAGGATTAGTTCTCTGGTCACATATCCAGGCGGGGATACTCATCAGCAATTCTCTACCTATATAGACTGTGTGGGCTTTTTCTTCTTCATTATTCTACTTATTTATCAATTCTGCTCTTCCACTCAGGCATTTTGTATTATTATCAGCATTACTTCTTTAGAAGAAACTATCAGTTTTGATATACTGTTCCAACAATGCCTTTGTTGTGGCTGCAGCTGTAGCTGCAGCAAAGTTTTGCCAGATCTTATTTTTATGACTATCCGCATAGTCACACACACCCTTAACCACTATACAGGGCAGCTCGTCCCAAATTCCCGCACCCTCCATCTCTAATGAAAGAATATTATAATGACTTGTGATAATGTCCCGCTGTTCAGCTGACTTGTAGACCGTGTCGCCGGAACCAATGCGGCCGATAAAAATTGACGGCGCTTGAGCTTCTTCCGGTCGATTTTCACTCTCTAGCCGTTTCTTCCTCTCTAAGCGAGTTCGTTTCACGAGGTACTCATCATTACAGCCAAGTTCATCACATGATGAGCTATGACAAGACGCACAGATAGGGTCTACGTTAGTGCGATTATGAGAGCAGAGAGACTCGGTTTCAAGGCGGTGTTTATGTTGGTAGTCTGCTCGAAACAGGCGGTCCTTGTGAGATCCAGGATATCTATAATCGCGGTCAGGCCGCCTTTCCACGGGCAACTTCTGGATTTGCTCCAAGAAATATTTTGCACGCTGCTCTAGCGTTTGGCGCCAACGTAACGTCTCTAACCGGGAAATCATATTTCGAATACCCTTCGTTGGTCGGCCTAGGCTGGCTTCAATGCCTTCTTTAGGTCTGAACCCTTCCGGATATTGCCTTCCCAAGTCGTACTGTACAATAGTTCGGCTAATAATGACATCTCCCAGGAGCATCTCACCTTGCCCTTTGGGATTGGGAACACCGCCACATACTCCCACCAAAAGAACAAGCTTTAGTGCAGAGTAACTAGAACGTAGGCTAGCAGCAGCTCCCGCCGCGCTTGCCTTGCCCATTTCTGGTAAAAGAACGAAAACGATATCGATGTTTCCCATGCGTCCAGTTGTGTATGTATTAAGATCCCCCTTTGCCTTGCCGTAAGGGTCGCCACCATCTTCGTCCCAGAAGCAGTCAAACAAGAGGGAAACAGCGTCGTATTCGAGGGGTAGCGCGCAGATGATGGCCACTTCAAATTCGTCACGGCTCCAGGGACGACCAGGGATCTTTTTAGGTAATGGCTCAGTATCTCGAAAGAATTTGCTACCGCAGCTGAGAAAATTATCTCGTTTGTTCAATGTACTAGGATCGGTGAAGTTTGTCGTCGTTTTCCTAAAGACTATTGTTGAGAAGTTTGTTGGCTTAGGTATTGCGATTGTACGACTCCGTTTCGAACTTGGCCAGAATTCTCGTTTCTTTCCTCGATCATCCGGATCACTATCAAATAATCCATTACTTAGGGCTGACGCAGCTCCTAAGGGCAATTTCGATGGAAGAGGCTCAGGGGATTCTGACCGTTCCCTCTTCCGAGTCGTGCATTCCACCAGAGAGAGTTCAAGTTTTCGAACTATGTGCTGATATAGCTCCTCTCTTATTTTCATATCTATGCTTTCCCCGTTGGCAGTCTCATCTCGGAGGCTTCTGGCTATCTGGCGATGTACGTTCAGACATCCCACGACTGCTTCTATGTAAGAGTCGTTTCGCTCGACTTCCATGCGCTCGACACACTCAAAAAGCTTTGCCCAGGTTTGCGTGTTTTGTTCCCCGTAGTGAGAGTCAATATTAAGCGGTAGGTTGTCTCCTTCTTCAATTTCAATCAACAGTTTGGCGAATGAAAGCAAGACGGGATGCCCAATTCGGAAGTCACGAAACTCATCAGAGTCTTGTAACTTTGAAGAGAAGGACAGATACAGTAGATCTTTGTTGGGGCGGCCATCATTTGGAACAAGAAAATGGATTCTTCTCGAGTCCAACTGGGAGTCGAAAAAGTCAAGAAGACAAAATCCGAGCTTCACAGCCAATGTTCGCTTTTCCTTGAGATTATATCGGATGAGGGACGGTTTGCTGATGAGTGAGTGGCAGCTTAAGGGCTTGAAATTTCCATTCGTTATAAGTTCGTTAAGTGAAAGCTTTTGGATAATTTTTAGGGGTGGCTTTCCCATTGTCTGCCAGGCCCAAACTCCAAAAAGCTGATGCTCTTGGATGGAGAGGTGGAGCTCCTGGCCTCGACCTTGAAACTGCTTTAGTTCCAAGCAAATGTCGCGCAGCTCTTTGATGGCCTTATCATCTCTGATTGGTACTTAGCACCACAAATTTGCAACCTAGCCGAGAAATAATGGAGTGTGTACTCACTCAACCGGGGCGCAAAGTGTTTCTTGCCATGTTCCAGAGTTAGAGCAAGATGACAAGAGTAATTGAAGTTCGGGTAGCCGACCCGCTTCTGCTATCTCCTCTGATACCTTCAATAAAACCTCATGGCTGATTTCGCAAGTAAATCGTTCAAAAAGTAGGTGGAAGACAGCGGACGCCCGACTTCGGAATTGTGTATACTTCCAAGGCGTACTCTTGACGCTTCGACTGGATCCAACCACTGGTCTGAATTGATTGGCAAATAGTTGGGCCATATAATTGTTGAAGCTAGTGATTGTTTTCAAATCTTCTCGCCGACTTTCGGGTCGATAACGGAACAGGGTATGGTTGGGGCCACCAACTAGGTCAAATGCCTCTTCATGTTCGAGTCCATCAAGAAAATATATCAACCCCCAGAGGTGCGGGTATGAGGAGTTGCTGTGTAAGTCCTTGTTTGCCTGAAATTCGATATCCACGAGATTATTTAACAAGCTGCACACGCTCCTAAGCTGAGACCAGCACGGCTGCAGGTCATGATCAGCCAGTTGGATGTCAGACTCCCGGGCAAGGAATACTTGGCGCAGCTCAGTCTCTAGCGCCATCACCTCATAATAGGCACGATCGCTGTAGTTCGGGGCCCTATCCCATGTCTCAGGCAGCTCATCGCAATAGGCTTTCTTGTCTATCAAGAGGGCTCCTAATCGTTGCAGTAGGTCCCACTCATGGAGCTCAGATAAGTATGGCATTGTACTCGGGAAGTCCAAACCTACATCTGATAAGAGGCCTAGGTGATGATTAAAATCAAGAACGAATCATTTGCCACGGTCTGGACTCAATTCTCAAAAAAAGACTCATGTAACCACGCATATTGTGGGCAAATAGGACTCAACCAGACTGAGGCTGACCAAGTCTTCTTGGAGATGCGGGGTATTATTACTCCGATAGGACGAACTCGCCAATGATATGACAATACGTTGGTCATCAGCTGGGGATTGACTTGAACATGGTGCCTAATTTTGGCCTCCTCATCTTCGTCATGTCGGTAACGCCGCAGGCCGAGGATCGCATATACAATCTGGCTTGCGAGTGTGAGGAGTTGTTTAAAAAGCATCTTTCCCAAGGACACTCGCCTATAATCACAAGTCTTCTAGCGGAGTATCAGCAACGGTTCTCAATATGGACAGCCTACTTGGGTGTTTTCGCACGCCCCAGTCAGTGCCTCGACAGAAGACTTCAGACTTTACATGATATTCGAGATATTGTTTTACGTCTATTGGGGCTGTTGAAAAGAGCTCTATCGCTATGTTTGTGCATTAACTCGCTCGCTTTCATGTAAATATCTCCTGACTAAGATTGCAGTTGAGCCTTCTGGTACTACCGCCACTGATGATACCGAGATAAGAACTCAGAATATAGAAGAATCCTCGAAATCGGGTGTGGAGCCAACTCAAGATACAGAAGAAACCTTGAAATCGGATGTGGAGAGCTTGACCGAAATTGAGGAGACGCTTGATCGACTCAATCGACTGGGTGTTGCGATCCGACAGTCAGCCAGACTGAATCTCAATCATCGAGTGAAACTCTTCGCTCAAAATGTCAATGTGAAAGATTTTGAACACTTATTCACAACCTTGGTCCAAGTCCTTTACCCCAACGCACACCCATCCTTACGGAGTCGCCTCGCAAGGTCCATGACGGACAGGCTGGCAAGGATAGTATTTCTCAAGTCTCGACAACTTGCTCTAGCAACTCGACGGGACGGGCAACCACAGCAAATGGCTGATATTCCTGAAGATGAGACAGTGCAAGGGGAGGAAGCTCCTACCGAACATATTCCATACTTTCCACACCCTCCGCCATCTACTCTTATATCACAGGACTCGTTGCCTCATCTCATAGGTCCGCGTAATGCATTCTCTGACCTATCCTCACTAGACACGGGTCTCTTCCGATCCAGGCTAGACCATGTATGGCGTCCAAACTCCAAAACTCGCAAGACATCGTCTACGCAAATTAAATATGACAATTATCCACGACCACCGAATCAGTCAGACGTTGAGCTGGTAGTTTGCGAATGGTGCGCCCAGCCACTTAACAAAGAGGATCTAGATCCCATGAGTTGGAGGTAAGAATGGATTCAACCTGTTTTAGCCAGGAGGTCTAATCTTGAGACGCAGGAGACACGTGGATCGTGATTTGGAGCCCTACATATGTCTCTCAGAGGGGTGTGCTGGGTCTTCCGCAGGATTCTCAACCTTTGAAGACTGGTCTGATCACATGCAAACTCACGGTCAGCGGTGGCATCAAGATGTATACTTGATGCCTTCATGGATATGTGCTATATGTGAAGATGATCACTACACCTTTGGAGACCCGGAGAATCTTCTTTCACATATGCAAGAGACGCATATTGACCAATTTTCTGCCGAACAGATTCAGATCATCTCACGACGAAGTAAGATTTCTGGATGCCGATCACTGAATGAGTGTCCTCTCTGTTGTTTTCAGATTCAAGACACGGATCCAAAAACGAAGGTTGTCTCGCAGAAACGAGCCGGAGAGCCATTAGAGGGGAACAGTAATAAAACTACACGAACAAGTATTGACAGAAGTTCTCCAAAGCCTTATGCACATACAGACAACTTTACGACTGAATCCAGTTTGCAAGGAGCCAAGATTATGACTCGGCATATTGCTTCTCACTTGCAAGCGCTGATGGCCCTTACAATTCGGATAGCTTCCCGACAAACCGATCAATCTGTCGCTATGGAGATAAGCAGCGATGTTGTGGATAGTGATGACGCCTTCTCTTCATTCCGCGACGAGGATCTACCGCCCTCGAGTATCTCAAACGATCCCACGAGCGTGGAACCTGACCCTCTAACATCCCCAACAATTCCATCCTACCAAGATGATAGCACTAGAAGATCAAATGCTGATGGTCTTCAACAAGTTATTCCTCCCGAGTCTGAAGACTTAGGGAAGTGGGGCGACGTGCCTCGTCAGGGCGAGGTCTTGGCCGAGCTTGAAGTGCCTGTCCTTGAAGTATTGACTGTGGATACTGAAGATACGAACGAGGAGACTGCCATGGGTTCTGATGCTGACTCCCCTGACGAGAGTACCGTTAACAATGACGAATTATCTAACCAGGGAATACCCATACAAGACAACCGCCAACGTAACGTAGATGACACGTTATTCCAACGAGCTAGCCTTGTGCGCAGTCCGACCCCGCGAGGATCTCTCCTCACCTTGATGATGGAACAGAATAAGCGTTCGCAAAGTCAAGGTGATCATGCCTCGCAATCGACCTTGGCCATTCCTCAGTTGCACACAGCCTCTAACGACCTCTCGCTACAAGACTTACGCAAAGACGTCAATGAGGCTTTCTTTTCGACAGAGGGATCCACAAACAATTTCCCCACGTTGACACATAGGGTCCCCATTGCTGGCAATGCTGGCGATGTGCAGGACCAAGCTGGGATGCCAATTGTTAGCAATGCCAGCGATATGCAGGACCAAGCTGCTCTCTCGCCACGCACAACGCGTCGCAATATGCTTGAGACTGAGCTTACCGAGTCCCTGCGTCGTCACTTGCTATGGGAGCGACAGCAAAGACCTAAAAATGTTATATTAAAGGATAGTAGCACCTCGGATCGTGTAACTGAGGATAATAGTTGTGATGAACCAGATCAACCTACTGAAGAGCAATCACTGGATATAGGGAATGTCTTTACTTTTAGTAACGATGAGTGGACTTATTTTTAGTTAGGAACTTGAGTCTGCCATTTGGAAGTCACCCATTGTTTCCCTTCATCTCTATGCAACATGGCTTACCTTAACCTTCCCTCATTTAGACGGCACTGCGCTATTGCCAGGTCATTTGAATGTCGCCAGTCATATTCTACTATGGCTGATTCCGTTCCCTGGACAGCTCTATTTTCGGTCTTTCGAGAAATATAAGAACGTGGGCGGTTTTTAAAGCTCAAGCTAGGTTAGGGTTGACAGATATTCGGTCGGATATTATTTGTTCATGATACCTTTTACTTTATAGAGCCTCTGCCCATAAATTACATCCAATCCTTCAAGAGCTCCTCACACAATTTCCACAGGCGTTCCCCTGTGCCACCATTCACAAGTCCGTCAAAGATATAGTCGGCACCAGTTCCCCATTGCCCCCAAGGCTCGATATAAGACCCGTTTTTCCCGCCCTGCTCGAGCATCTTTGTGTCGTCGACATCGGCGAAGCCTGCAAACAGTAGGGTGAGGCCGCCGTAATGTTGTTCGTACAGTAGAGGGGATGTCAACCACTTGACAAGTCCGGGCTGGTTGCGTTGGAATTCTGATTTGACGGATCCTGGGTGGAGGGAAAGTGACAGGAGGCCTTGCGCTGCGAATCGCCGGGCGAACTCATGCGCAAACATGACCAGCATGGCCTTGCTCTGCGGGTATTTGGTCATGGCTCCCTTGAAGCCGCCCAGCTCGTGCATGTTCAGGTCATCCCAGTTAACACCGTCAGGCTTGGGTGCCGCTCGATGACCCGAAGACGAAACGTAGACAACTCTTGAGTGGCCAAGCTTAGCATCAGAGCGTGCGGCTGTCGTAAGACAGATGGGTGTTAAGAAGTGCTGAAATAGGAACGGGCCAAGCGCGTTGACGCCAAGATGCGTCTCGAAGCCCTGAACAGTCTTGCTTCCGAACGGCGCTCCACCAAGTCCGGCATTGTGCCAAACCACGTCCAGTCTCGACTCTTTGGATAGAAATTCGGTGGCAGATGCCTTGATGGTACTGAGGTCATTGAGGTCAAGCCGGAGGAAGAAAATCTCGCCTCGGCCTCGTTTGACAGTCGGGTGAGGAGCAGCCGGTTCGGATTTGATCCTACGGATGGCTTCTTCTGCCTTCTCAGTTGAGCGGCCGGCAATGTAGACACGGCCGTTGAGATTGTACACGGCCTTTGCGGCCTCGAAGCCGCATCCAGAAGAGCCACCTGTAATAATGAAGACGCGGCCAAATTGGTCCGGGATATCTTTTTCAGTAAAGCTTGGCTTGGGTGGGAAGGACTCCCTCCAGGTTACAGGAGGCATCGTGGCGATGCCAGACTTTGCTGGGCAGAAACTTCATCTGGAAAGATAATCGATGTTTAAATAGCTTGTATCTTTAATACAAGAAGACTGCATTTGCAGAGTATAACATGATAATAAGGGTCAGACTCTAAGAGACTCTAGTTAAAGCATCGGATTCCCGCGGCCGCGGAGATTTGTGGGTCCACCCGCGGGCATCTCTCACATGTCCTCGGCCGCTGCTGTTGTCTAGACTTTACCTCCCCACTTCACATTTCGCAACGTATCACAGTCTGAGAAGAACCCAATCTGAATAATGGCAACGGCGTGTGTATCCTGCAAAGCGCAGAAACGGAAATGCGACAAAGCGACACCAAAGTGCTCACAGTGTTCAATGTAAGGCGTCCGAACTGCACAAAGGCGGGGAGACCAGACCCAACTGGATGACTGACCACCAGAATAACATCGTAGCCGATCTTGCGAGTGTGTCTACCCGCGGCGGACTGGCAAAGTATCGCGAAAGACTTCTTCTAGTCGGATTGATCGTGATGCTGTGACTGATGACAGCTTACCCCCGACTCCCAGCCTCCTCCATACCGACCGTCCATGTGAACCCCAGAATGCCAACGAGCTATGGACGCCCCAGGTAGAGTTTCCATCTGTCTATTTTGTTGACCGATACGTCTTCCAGCAGCATCGTATCCACGTCCCGACAGCCTGTCCCGGAACCAGTGCGTTTCCCACTGTCTTCATAGGAGCAACCCAGGCGGAGCAAGACTCGTACGTCTCGGCCTTCTTCAATGGAGTCCACAGATGGCTGCCTGTTCTCGATGAAGAGCGCTTCCGCGCCCGGTTATTAGAGAAAACGCCCGCGGAGTTGCCCGCGGATGTGGCATTGCTTCTCCTCTGCATGAGGCTCATCACCTCGGCACCTCCCGAGTCGTCACGAAACGGAACCCGCACTGAACTTCATCTTACAGCCAAGCAGGGGTTCTTGAACTTAGAGATGGCAGGTTTCCTGTCTGTTGAATGCCTGGAAGCTGGCCTGCTGATCTCTCTCTACGAGATTAACCATGCCATCTACCCATCTGCATTTCTATCAGTAGGCGCCTGTACGCGTTATGGTCAGGCTATGGGTTTCGGTGGGCCAAATACCTTGAAGCTGCGTCCTCCATATAATCGTAGCGAACTTGAAGAGAGTAGGCGATTATGGTGGGCCGTTGTTCTCCTAGACAGGTGTGTGCCCTTTCCACTCCCTCTCCACTCCTCCACACCTCACTCCCGGTAGCTGTATTCTTGGATTTCGTTCCCAAAAGGTTTTATGCCATTTTTACTTGTTACCAGCCTAATAGTTACTTAGATATCTCAATCTCGGTTCTCCAAGTCGACTCGCCTCTGTCTATGATCCACCAGACGATGGCAGTATGGTCATTTATGATGATGTACGGTGACAATATCTAGCACACGGCCTCGACACTGATGCTAATCTTTGTGAAGTCTCAGGAAACAGCCACCGCCAACAGCTTTGGATCCAGCAAGCTCGGGCGGCGTGATCAAGGCTGTCCTGCCTTGATCGTACAGGCCACTAGACTACTAGGAAAAGTGCTGTGGCACACATCCCATAACTATGGCTCCGAAATGGGCTCTGAAATGGGTTCAGAAGCCCAGTATCTCGAACTCGGATTATCGTTGCGCCAACGGCAAGAAAAAGAATCCTCACAACTTGGCCGCACGATAGCCTCACTTATCGATGCCGCAGAGACTGAAGCCAGGAAGTGGGCAGTTCCTATCGAGGAACAGCTTATGATATGCTATAGGTAAGCATGCCTAAACGCTTTCTATCATTGTCGACTCACACATTTTTAGTTCTCTTCTTACTCTCTATAACCACTACAAGGTCTGCAAAGGCGACCATACGCAGTGGGACGAGCAGACATTAACTGCTGTCGAAGCAACAAGGGCGACGGTCATGAGACGGTGCAGAAATCTCCTTTCCGACCCAACAAGCAGTTTGGAGAGCATCTCACCCTTCTTCCTTCACTGCATCTATATGGTCGCCATTCTGGGCCAATACGAGACGCAGACCGCCGCCGAGACAAGAGGTGTGCTTGTGAAAGCACTTGGACGCCTCGAGCGTCGTTGGCAAGCAGCTGGTAAGCGTAGTGTCCCGTGAATATGCCACCGCCTATCTGACAAGAGTTGAAATAGGCGTCTACATAGAGATACTCGAAGCCAGAGAAATCATGCAATAGCCTTGAATATTATTCGTCGCTATCACAACTAGTCGTATCAATCCAATGTAATGAAGATCATAAACCAACTCCCGTCAGGTTCGAAATGCTATTGATCTTCTGAGTCTTCTGGGTTGTCTTCTTATTTGAGGCCTCATCTTAACAACTCATCCCACACTTCACCGTCTTATTAATTCCCTAGGCATTTTGGTGGGCTGAACTCCGTAGGCTCAATGTTGTCCGACTTTAGTTACGGACAAAGGATCAGCCACGCCTAATTCCCTTAACGCCGGCGTATCTCCTTGTTAGAATGACTACCATCCGTGTTTGCACCACGTTAGATCCAGGCTGCCTATTAAATTTTGATAGCATGCTTCATTCTTTTTGTTAATCTGATCTTATGCCTGCCCATTGTACGTCTCTATCACTCCAAAGCACGTCTGTCCTGATCGAGTAAAAATGGTCTTCCCGAGCCCCGGGTGCCAAACATGCCGAAAACGCAAAATCAAGGTAACTCACGAATTAAAATCATCTCTGTCATGGAAAACTAAAAATGGGCAATTGATGATAAAAATAGTGTGATTGTACGAGACCTCTGTGCCAAAGATGTCGGACCGGCGATAGGAGATGCACCTGGGACTCGGACGAGCAGACAGGTTTGCACTTTAGGAGTGAAAACGCGTTCGCTATGGGTCTTCAGCGACGTCCACCAAAGACAAGTGGCAGCCAAGCACCGGGGCTTATGGGCCCAGGCTCTACTTTTTCACTGGTATCAAATAACAGCAGAATACAGCCAGCGCTATCGCTGCCATTAGAGATGCACGCACTCTATTATTTTGCAGATAGCGTTTCTACGGAGAGGCATATACTAGGGAATGGCGGCCCTGAATACAGTCCGCACGTGCTTCATCATTGGGAGTTGGCTAAGCCGGACTCTTGCCTCCGTCTCGCACTGGAAGCCTATTCGCATGCCCTAATAGGACGAAAAAGGGACGTGAGACCAGCCCTTTGCCTTTCCCAAAGAGTATACGCAAAGGCTGTGGAGGAGATTCAGAGGGCGATGAGTACAATATCAAGCGATACGATATATCAGGTTATGCTTGCCATGATGCTAATGGGCGGCTATGAGAACGTCATGTATTTTGCCAGAGAATATACGGCACCACCTCCTGACGCCGTCGGTTCCCGTTTCTGGAAGAGCGTCTGCCATGAGAAGGGCGCGGCCAGCCTGCTCAGTACACGCCGCGAGAGAGGCTTCGCAGCAGATACAGAGTTGGACAAGGCGATTCGACAAAAATGTGTAAGTAAATCTAGCAATTGACATCACGGATTTTAAGCAGGGCGTACGCTGACCTGTAGCCCATGCAGCTTCGTATCATTATTCTTCGTGGAGGACCAATGCCAGCTTGGTTAGAAGATGGCTCGGACTGGGGCGAAAAAGGACATGAGCTGGAGCTGGACTCGCTCATAATCCGTGTTTTGACGTTGAGAAATAAGTCGATATCTTTCCTGAGAGACGTGGGTGAAACAGACCCAGAAATTGTCGATGAAGTAAAGTCCATTGCGATGGAAGCGTACGGGCTCGATTATGATCTCGCTTCATGGCCATTGGGGCTTGCTCAAGACTGGAGGTTTCAAGTTAGCCGCACTCATCTACAGCCGAGTTTGAACGCAGTAGATGCCCGTGCAAACAACCCCTCGCATACTTACTCTTCGGTTGGCCATGCGGCAATTTGGAATCGATATCGCGCTCTCCGTCTAATCACAAATAGCATTCAGAAGCGAGCCTTTTCTGCACTCCAGTGGCTATCTGATGGCTCTTTGGCGGAGACGAATATGCAGAGATGTCAAGTTAACATTAACAATCTTGCTGTCGATCTGCGCGGTGGAGTAGAGTTCTCTCTCACTTCCCAGGCCCCTGCTAGAGGTGCTAAGCCTACCACATTTCTTGACGAGCCTCACCCGAGTGTAGCTGCATTACTAGCATGGCCGCTGACTGTAGCCGTGAGCGTTGGTGCCGTCGAGCCTCCGGAAAAGACTTGGTTGAAGGGTGCCTTGAAGGCAGTTGCACGATCTTTGGGGCACACGCTCCTTGAATCCGTCAGTGACAATGGGGAGTTCAAGTTTTGATCTTTTGGACAACCACAATGGGATTTCGAAGCTTTGGGTAACTCTTTAACATACTAATGGTAAATTATGATGGGACTGAGGTGGCGAGTATTATCCACAGAGTAGACTAATTGGATAGACATTAACACAATATTTATGTCTAAGAACATAACTTCACTGCATTATTGACAATTGCATCCTCTGTAGATAATTAAATCACCAGTCTTTCTTCAGTCTCTCTCCTAGCCGCTGACATAGCTCATACTCACCACAACTGAAGCCCATCCATAGAAGGTCCTCGGGACCAAATACCTCTGGCAATCAGGTGTTCCCCTTTCATACGAGAGATCTGCTCCAAGATACGGAGATGGCGGGAGTATCGGGCTTAAGCTTAACATGTGTGCTACAATACTGCATTATTATGTCTGTAGCTGTTCTCATATGTGATACTGCGGCCACAGATTTGTAAACTTCATTTACAAGGTTGCAGAGGATTATGGTCCGATTTTCAGGTCTCAGTCTAATAGTTGCGGGTATCTTCACGACCTTGCAGGATTTAGTGTGATCTACTCGATTCCTCTAGGATTTCACTAGACAAGATCTTAGATAGGAGCTAAACCGTTTCTGGATAAACGCGCGAGGTCTCCATACTTTGCTCTTTGTCAGTTCAGCTATCTGGAACACGAATTAGTAAAAGAAGTTCGACATGACCGAAGAAGAAAGACTGGAAACAATGTTGAACAATGGCAAGCCAACTCCATCTACAAATTTGTACTGCAGAGTATGAGCTAAAATGCATGTTACGGAGTTATCGGATGTTAAAAGTCTCGAAATCTCAGGAGACAGTTAGTCGGAATGTGTATAAAAGGTCTGGACGACCCGATGGCTTCTAAAGTTTTTAACAAGACAACAACTTCTATTTCGAACATTTCTCATCTTAACATACAACTTGCTTTAAAACAGCAAAATTGCAGTCCATTTGATTCGTTCTTTCCTCGCAGAACCAATGGCTTTCTCACTACCTCCAGCGCTCCAGAAGAGCCTTGACGAAAGTCGTGTCGAGTATGTGAAGCTTGGTACATCAGGCCTCCGGGTCTCTGTACCAATCCTCGGCGCGATGTCCTTGGGATCATCGAAGTGGATGCCGTGGGTGCTCGATGAAGATGAATCCATCGAGATTCTCAAGGCGGCCTATGATCGAGGTTTAAACACATGGGACACGGCAGACCTTTACTCGAATGGCATTAGTGAGCAAGTTATCGGAAAAGCGCTGAAGAAGCATAATATTCCACGCGAGAAAGTTGTCATCATGACCAAGTGCTTTCTCGCCATAACCGATGAGCCGGATATTTTTACGGGTCCGTGGCAGCAAGAGATGTCACAGATGAAGGACTATGTGAACCAATCGGGTACGATATCACTAGCTATATGACATTGCTCATGAATCAAGAGGCTAGATACAAGAATCTAATCGTGTGTTGGCGTAGGTCTCTCTCGCAACGCCATATTCAGGGCTGTCGATGCATCTCTTCAACGTCTCGGAACCAATTACATCGATCTCTTTATGATACACCGATTCGACCCCTCCACGCCAATTGAAGAGACAATGAGAGCTTTACACGATCTAGTTGTGTCTGGGAAAATAAGATACATTGGCGCCTCCTCGATGTGGGCAACGCAATTTGCGCGAATGCAATCCGTGGCTGAGAAGAACGGCTGGACCAAGTTCATCAGCATGCAAAACTACTATAACCTGTGCTATCGCGAAGAAGAGCGAGAGATGAACAGGTACTGCAATGAAACAGGAGTGGGAATCATGCCATGGTCGCCCAACTTCGGTGGTAAATTGGCAAAACCACTCGGAGACGCAACATCTGTGAGAGCACAGATGCCTTCACCAACTGGCAATGGCCTTACCAAGGCAGACGAAGCGATTATCCAGCGGGTAGAGGAATTGGCCTCCAAAAAGAGTGGAAGATGAGCCAAGTCGCCCTTGTTTGGCTTCGAAGCAAGGGAGCTGTGCCAGTTGTTGGTCTGAACTCATTGCTGAGACTTGAAGAAGCATGCGATCTACGCGGAAAAGAGCTAACAGCTGACGATATTAAGTATTTAGAAGAGCCTTATGTGCCAAAGAACATCGTTGGTCATACTTAGTTCCCCATGATCGAGGATATGACAAGTGGCAACGGCTGAATACATCCCTCGATTTGGGCGGGGAAGTCCGAGTATATTGACGGCTGTTGAACATGGAGTAGGAAGTAGGTAGGAGAAATTTAGTAAAGATACACTAAGGGATTCATTTTCTTGGATTATTATAAGCACGATTTTGTCCACAAGACAATATTTTAGATGCTTGTGCTTGGGTTAGCCTGGGCTAAGACAGTGTAACTAAAGACAATTACTATATTTCATACTATTTCTAAGGCAACTAAGTCTCCTACTCGTGCTTCAACGTCCTCAAATAGAGCGCTGTGGTAATCTCCAGGAGAAGCAAAATATCGACCAGCTTCAAAAGACATTCCTTTTTCAGAAAATCTCCATTTTGCAGAGGGTATCTCGGATCCAGAGGATCTCATATGTTCAGAAAACTGCCGATCCAGAGCAGATCGTGAATGTCCAAAACCCTTCCAATATCCATAGGACAGTTTATTCAAGTAGTCCAAATAATCCAGGATATTTCCGCCGGTAGAACCCAACTCTCCATCCATTACACCCTGCATAAAACAGTCTCCAACCAGTTGATATTTCCGGACGAGTCCAGAATGGCCTTCAGAATTGTAGGAGACTACGGATCGTAGAACAAGTGGTAAGGTACTGCCTGGTAGAATATAAATCTCATCACCCTCCTTTATTAGCATTGGGCCCAAACCAACAGACTCAAACTTCGCCAGATTCCAATCTCTAGGGTCCGGTTTATTCGAGAAAAGTGTTCGGTTAGTTGCTGAGAGTCTCATAATATCTGTAAAATGACCGAAATGCCCAAATCTAGTGTTGATATGTGACTGGTACCGATCTTCATCTTGCTCTCGAGAATTTGGTGAGATCGTCCGGTCAAGCCACCACAGGAGGGCCTTTGTATTCTTAGTATCAAGTCGTTTCAGCGATGCACCTCTAAAATATGCGGCATCGGACAATATGGTTTTCAGAAAGTCTTCTTTTGCAGAGTTTGTACGAAAATATGCTCTTGGCTCAGTCATAGCCATCTCCCACCATCTTTTGAGTACTTCGACCGTTGAATTTCGATCAGATGATGCATACAGTGGCTCTGCGATTTTGGATACTGTTGCAATCTTGATGCCGTGAACTGCTAGAGAATGTCCAGAATGGTGAATAAGGCCATACTTTGGCAGATCTCTACGACCGTCTTTATGGCAGTAATCTGCCAAAGCTTCGCAGAGGTGCTTAATCTCTTCTATCTCGGGCGAAGTAGATTTGGTATTCGAGCATCGTAGCTTCTGTGCAAGTTCCTCGCGAAGAAGAGCTCGCGTGTCGACTTCAGCTTTTAGTGAGTCAAGGAGTAAAGCCATCTCTCGTTTAATAGATTCATATTTGAAGATTTTGCTCGTGTCCGTAATAAATATTGGCGTCACTCCCTTACTGGCATTGAAAAGAGAAGAAAGAGTAGCTCGTTGGCGTTGGTTCTCATCAAGCTCTGTGCTCCAATCTGGAACCCAAGATGGTATGTCTCGTCTCGTTTTGCGACTGTGATCTCCGTACAGAACGGAAAGAGACTTGGTATTTCTTATTGCCTCAATTATTGGCGCCATGAAGACTTCCTTCACATCTAACCCGTAATTGGGCCGAATAGCGGTTGTTTGGTTGCACAGCCCTAGAAGAGCATAGACTCTGTCTCGATCATCAGAAGCCTTGCGGTGTCCAAAATAACGCATGAGCGATAGGAGATCAGTTTCTTGAGACCTCCTCCAATTCTCCCGGAAATGATCCAAGTTGGAAACACGCGAGAAAAGATTAAAAACTTTCAAGTCGCTGGTCGGAATATAGCTAGGATGGCCTGCGTATGAAGATTCCCAATCATGTAGGACAGTTGCAACTTCAACTAGTAACTCCCATGAGATTTCCGCATTACCGTATCTCACAGTGATCTGTTTAGCGACGACTGCTTCTTGGACTACCCATATCCGATCCCACCAGGATACAAGTAATGTGCGTCGCAATGCTTCAGAAAGTTGTGTTAAATGATCTTGCGGAAAATCTGCCAGGAATTTGAATAAATCCGAACAGCTTAGACACTGAGCCACCACGGTCAGAAAAGAAAATATTTCATGGGCCTGAACCGGTGTCTTCAATGGCGATGCCTTCCAAGCATCGATTGCAGCGGACGCATCCAGGGTGCCAACTTCAAATCTCCCGAGCGGACGTAAATCTCCAGATGATTTGAAATGTTGCTTGCTGTAGTCCAGCCCATTACCGAGAAATATTATCACCTCGCTAGCATTGCTATAGATCTCACGCATC
The DNA here is from genome assembly GCA_003439915.1 of Trichoderma atrobrunneum. Taxonomy (NCBI): domain Eukaryota; kingdom Fungi; phylum Ascomycota; class Sordariomycetes; order Hypocreales; family Hypocreaceae; genus Trichoderma; species Trichoderma atrobrunneum. Next base: position 135,413 of record PNRQ01000080.1, read on the forward strand.
TGGGCAACCTGCGATGATCGCTCCTCAGTGTTGCTCTGGTCAATGCACTATTTATCGGTTAGTGGATGATAATCTGCTTGGTTTGGCAAGAGCATAATCACCAATGCATCAATCCATAGAGTGACTCTCTTTTCTTGTTCTCTCAAATGTTTTAGAGCAATTTCAAGGTTGGCCGTCACCTTGATCTTGTAATCATTGACCAGGATTTCTGGGGGGTTTCGTCTCGCACGCCCCCAAACATACGAAAGGGCTTTATATGGAGGATATCGATCGCGAAGTCGATTATAATACTTGAGTGTACAATGGACTTCATCGTTCCATTGACCTGGAGATAGGTCAATTAAACGGAAAAAGCCAGATGAATTGGCTGCGCTTGATGTCGCAGGCAGTGAATATAAGGGGTTTTTAGGCATTCGATGGCGTGAAGTGTCCATTTTTACTATGGCTTATTTCATGGCGGTAATGCAGTAAATCGTGTCAATTTTCTTTCTAAAAAATTGTATATGAGAAACAATGCAGTGTCAGATTAAGAGAGTTTTAGAAAATCCGAAGCCTCTTCAATGATCCATGGATGCCGATCTACTCCTTCTCAGCCCAAATGGAAGCCTAATACCGCGTACCTATCTTTGTTCAGGCGTCAGCCTACGTACAGGCAACTGGTGGCTACTAATGCGGGACAACACGGCCAATCAGATTCCAAGTCCCCAACACTGCCTTCACACCAACGCATGTCAATGGAGAAATGGTGTTTTCATTGGTAAGTGCTCGCTGTATGATTATCCCGTGCAAATTGAAGAGACATGAGGCTTTATGCGAGGCTTATATCCGATAGGACGTCGCCACTCGGCTGCGACCAACGGCAAATCCATATTGGCAGAGCTACATTACGCCCAGTAAGCATAGCTACAAGATGCCGAGAATAAAAGAAGGAAAAGTAGGAGGGTAATGAATGACTGGCAAAATAGAAGCTGATGCGGTGCTAAGAGCTAATCTCAGATTTATTTAAGATAAATATGGCACATACAAGATGGCTTTAGAATCGGTATATCAATCTCGTCCACAAGTCATTCTAGTCATGTGCATGTCTTCAGCCAACTCAGAAATCAACGGCCATGAAAATTAAGTTTAGGTCTGCTTCCAAGTTTATACTGACAGTGGCCGGCGGATCATGTGTATCCAAGTTGTTATATACTTAGAAATAAAGGCATTCGGCTGCCATTATCTGATCTGAAACCTTGGTAGGGATACTCTTTTCGGAGATCGCATAAGAGATCACCACCGAATCATGAGTGCAATCTTCGTCACTGCATGGTCTAGTCAGCACCAACTTGAAAAGCGGCAATGTATTTTACATACCTATAGAAGAAGCACTTAATAGTGTGATCCTTGATTGTTGGGATGAAGATAGAACCACTGCCAATGGTTAGTTCGCAATCCTACTTCTACTAAGAGTAAGAACTCACATGTAGAGAGAATCGAGGGGAGTACACTGGTTGTCGACCAAGGTTCGACCGCCTTTGTAATTTTCATGGGAGAAGACAAGGGCCTGTTCCGATTGACGTTGATGAGCATTGAAACAATGACGTGTGACAGGCTGATTTCTACTCACAAATGGATCTGGTGCTGGACCGGCTCCCTTTACAGCAGATGCCAGAACGGCGAAGCTGAAGGACAGCAGGGTGGACAATTCCATGGTTGCGATCTAATTTTTTGAAGAGAGAGATGATTTCGATACTTGAAGGTTGCGAAAATTACTGTCATTCAAAGAGCATTGAATAGTTATTTATATGCGATTCTAACATGGCAAGTTGCGGTGAGGATAATGGGCCATTTGAACACATCCACATGAAGCCTAATCCATAAAAATATAGTAACACAGGGAGCACTCCGTAAAATTACTACGGAACACATCACGATGTATTCTGCAGGGATAGAAGATTTTTTTTCTGTGTGTTTCAGACCGGGCTGTGTTTACCGTCACACGTATTCGCTGAATTTGGACCTTGGTTTCAATGCTATCTCAATAGTTTGCTTGATCATTTCGTCAGGTATGCTCTGCAGCACTGGAAAAGGCATAAAATACTGTAGTTATATCATGTTGACATTTTAAGCGATCAATATAGTTTTCAACTCCTCCGTTGTAATTAATAAGTGACATCAAATACTAGAACAGGTGAGAGGGAGAGGGAGAGGGAGAAGTTACACAAAGCATGCATGTTTGAGACATCGGGCACCTCTTAGCCTCTATCCCCACGTCGACCATAATACGAAGAGGCGAAAGAATTAGAAGATGCATCTTTACTAAAGACACGTTCTAGCTTATTGAAGCAATCTTACATCATTCGGCTACACACAAAGAGTAAGTCAAGACTAATACTACTGGGCGGAATCTCGTGACTGCCAAAATATTAGGAGAGTCACTAGTCTGCCACTACAGGACGCCTGTTCGATGAGTGAACGCGACACAAACAATCGACATACGCTCGGCGAGTGAGAACTACAACTTGGAAGTCTCCGCTTTCTACAAGCTAACGAATCTAGAACACAGATATATGTCAAAACTTGAGTCTTCCAGTCGCTTACCTGAGTAGGCAGTGAGTTCAATGTTTTACCTTAGCATAGGATTATAGGTTAACTAGAAATCGGGAAACGACTCCGAGTAAGCTCAGGTTCCCTAAGACCCTCTGTGAGTAGCCCCTCAGTTATTATGCACGCTTGATATACGTTTAATACTCTACAAAGGTAGTTAGACTGTGTATGAAGGAAGTGATTCGACTTCACAGGTTATGTTTTTCATCTACTACCTATATGATCATGATGTAACTGGAGTCACGAAGCTCTTTGCCGCGTAGAGGGGGTAGCCGCTAGCCGTAGTGCATGTCCTTGTACTTGGCTCTCCTCCCACTATGTATAGCTCTCTGTCGGTAGGATATTATACAATTATTAGATAAAATCATAGTACCTACTTAGTACCCCGTTTCCCTAGTATAAATAAGTTCCTTTCTTCTTTAGGCCTATAATCTTAAATAGTTATATAATATATATTAATTAATTACTAATTTCTATAGTTATAAACCTAGTATATATAGTAAAATAAAGAATTAAAGCCCTTAAGTAAAATAATATAAAAGTTATAGAGATTAAAGCTATTACTAAAATTAAAAAAGAAAACTTTTAGTTTATAATTAAAAATATAATTAAAAAAATTTTTAGTAAAAAAGTAAACTTTAAAATAAAGAAAATATTATAATTTATATATTTAAAATAATATTTTAAGTAATAAAAGGCTTTATAAAAGCCTAAGGTAAAATAAATTTTATAAAATTAAAAAGTAAACTTAATTAAAAGTTATTTATAAAAAAATTTAATTTATAATTAAATATTTAAAGATTTAATAATATATTAACCTTAAAGAAAATAATAAACTTTAGGTCCTTAAGAAATTATTAAAATACTTTATAAATAATAATTATTATTATATTTTATTAAATTTAATTTATAAATAATATTTATATTAACTTAACTTTTATAAAATTAAAAAACTATAATTATAATAGTAATATATAAAATAAAGTTTTAAAGTAAAATTAATAAAATAAAAATAAAGTAAAAAGTTAATACTAAAGTTATTAAATATTAAAAAATAAAAAAATTTAAAATTATAAAAAAATTTTAAATATTTAACTTTAGTAATTTAAAAAAGGTTTTAGTTAAATAAAAGTATAA
>PNRQ01000081.1:0-135285 GCA_003439915.1 Trichoderma atrobrunneum
ATATATATTATATTACTTAAGTTTATAATTATTATAAATATATAACTTAAATTTAAATAATAAAATTTAAATAAAATTTTATTTATTATAAAAAATAAACTTAATACTCCTACTTATAATTATAAACTAAAATATAATATATTCTTAAGTATTAAAATTATAATTTTAATACTTTTATAAAAATTTAATTTATTTTAAAATATTAGTTTATTTAAGGGCTATACCCTTAAGTATTTAATCCCTAATTATAAAGATTAATAGCACTATAGTATTACCGCTATAACCTACCTTTATTTACTTTCCTTTTAACAACATGTAATTACATATACTGTGTGTATATTAATCTTGGCTTGCGCAAAACCTCGAGTACAGGTATTCCAAATCTGTCTGTAACCAGGTGCGTGCGTATCTCGTTCAACCCCTGATGACTATTTCCAATCCACCAAAACTGTATCCCCTTCTTCAATGTGCGCTGCCTTCAAGCCGTATTCCCACACTTCCTTTCTCTTCGCCTCATCTTTTGCCTCTTTTGCAACCAGCAGGTCCGTCGACGTGCCGTCCAAATGCAACACCTCGCCGCGGTGAGCCTCAATCTCGAAGCAAGCCCTAATAGCGTCCGCAGCGCTCTTCCACGGAGCCCTGATGACGCCGTTGGGCTTCAATCGCACGCTAATCTCGGTGACGACGGGCAGCACGAGCTTCATGACGACGAAGCTGATGAGGAAGCCTGCTCTGCGGGCGATGCCGGTGGGCATGCCGCCCGGGTCCAGGTCGATGACGGAGATGTTGCTCAGTTTGGGATCTTTGGCTATGCGGCTTGCCAATTCCTCGCTATAATGGCATTGTCAGCGGCGGACTACTCTTTAAAAGTCCGAATAAAATAAAAACAGAGAAAGGATTGCTTCTCACCACAACATTATGGCGCACAGCTTACTGGCGCCGTACCGGCGGAAGCCTGAGTTGGTCGTCGGATCTTCTTCTGGTCTGCTCCATTCACCTTTGGCGAGGGCTTCTACGCCTGGATACAGAGTTGGGTATCTGGGATCCTTGTATGCGCTCGTTACATCGTTGCGCTTGTCTTCTATGCTGCGGAGATTTTCAGCTTTTGGATCCTTTCTCTATGCTCTTCTGATGGCATGTCTTATACTTACTTATGGGCCCAGCTGCCAACAAGGAGAATACGGCCCTCTTCCGTATCCATGCTCTGGAGGAAGAGCAGCGACAGGAGCAGATTGGACAAATAGTTGACTTGCCACGACATTTCGAAGCCATCCTTGCTCATGGCCTGGAACACCCCATGTCAATAAACTGACTATCACAGGGTTGGCAGCATAGGTAAACTTACAATACCCGCGTGGTCTTGATATCCGGCATTCAAAATCAGGGCCCGGATCCTAGGCAACTCGCCCTTGGCCACCTTGTCATTGATGTCCGCGGCCGCCTTCCTGATATCTGCCAATGAACCCAGGTCGACATCAACCGTCTCATGCTTGTGATTTGCCGGGGCCCGAGACAGGGCCGCGTTGAGCTTCGTCGCAGTCGCGGCCTTTCGTACAGCATACACGCCGGTGTAGTTTGAGGCCAGGTCTGGAGTGCCGAGGATGTTCTGCACAATGGCGGAGCCAAGTCCGCCGTTGGCCCCGGTGACGATGATGGTCCCCTTTGACCCCATGTTTTCGTTCTTCTTCGCAGCTCTTTTGAAGCTGAATTTACAAAGGCCGTCCTTCTGACCGAGGGAGCTTTTCTTTCTCGGTCTGATTGATTGAAATAGGAGGAGAAAAGAAAGGATTCCAGAATCTAGATTGCTAATAAAAAAGAGGAGCGCAGCAGCGGGCACCAAAGAGATGCTTGCGGATCCGTTTCCGCCGGCGCAACTATTGCAACATGGATGCACGTCTATGCACACCGAGAAGATATGCCAAATATAGCATGTCAACCACGGCGAGATAAGCCCACCTCATCTAAGCGCATATACGGTACGAGTACGTCTTATATGGGCGGGCGAGGCTACTGGAAGAGGAAATAATCACGAAGTTTGGAGAGCGGAGCTTGAGCTTCAAACGTGCGCCAACTCCGTACATATACATCAGTGCCCTCTTGGCTTCATAATCAATTTGCTCTTTTCTGATATGGCGCTGCGGTCTTCCATCTATCGTGATGCCAATAGTATCTCAATTTGCGATGCGAAATCCCCCCCTTTCCATCGGCATATCTATCGAGCACATGCGGCCTGCAGGAATCACGTCGTAGTGGCGGATATTTTCCCGCTTGCATTATCCCCTCTCCACCGAGGCTAGCTAAGTTCGATCTCATGATGTGTTCTTTTTACGCAGCTAATAATTTGATGCATTCCTCATAAAGCTCGTCAATCTCGATTCATACAAGAAAACTCCAAGAAACCCCAGTTACAACCGCCCCAGCGAGCAAGACCAGGCCGGGTGAGTTTCGGATGCCAACGCTCTTCTTCCCGCTCCTATCACGACCGCCATCACTCGCATGGCCATTATCTCCATAACCAGTGATGGTACTCGGATCGTGCTCAATGGTAATGAAACCCGTAAGCCCAAAAGGCTGGCAGATTGTCCCCGCCGCACATGGAATCACGGCGCTCCACATGCCGCTTGCGCAGCGCTGCCATGAGGTTGTCATGCAATTCCATTGGCCCTCTGGAGAACACATCTCGCCCGTGGGCCGTGCTAGCTGAGGATTTGAGCGAGGATCTAGATCAATATATCTCGGTGGGTCTGGATGAAGATTTGGAAAAGAATCTGGACGAAGATCTAAAAGAGGATCTGAACGGAGATCTGAATGGGGATATGAATGAGGATCTGAATGAGGATCTGAATGGGGGCCTGAACGAGACTCCGAACGAATGTCTGGACGGACATCAGGATGAACACCCAAAATAGGATCCGCAGGAAGTTCATGGAGATCCGAATGGAGCCCTAAAAGAGAATCCGAATGAGGCTCCGAGCGAGACTCTGGACGAACATCTGGACGAATATCAGGATGAACTTCAGGATGAAGATCTAAAAGAGGATCTGGATGAGGTTCTGAGTGAGTGTCTGAACGAGCATCTGAGCTGTTGTGTGAGCCGGTGCGAGATAATGTCTCCAACGTGGGCTCGTCGCGCGTAAGCATCGGGGGAGCAGCCACGCGGGCCAAGAGTGCCCAACCAGGAACCAACAGTCCAGGGTCTTTCATTCTGCAGCAAGACTGTGATTGCTCGAGTTCGACGTGTAATCTTTGCAAGGTTTTGCTGAGAGTGAGTAAATGAGCGATTGCAAGTTCCAGCGTTCGGTATGCCCAGTGTGTGTTCTCCAGAGAGCTTGTCTTAATCTTCCACTACTTTGGAAGTGATCCTGCCTATCAATGTTATAGAAAGCTTGCTACTGCCCCTGGAAGCGATGAGTAGAGAGATAAAGCAAGTTTTACTTTTTCTACATGAAAAATCTGAACTGAGGCATCTCAAGCGAATCGGTGCCTTGTGGGGTCCGCTTCAGACGTGGATGTATTCTATTGGAGCGTTTTACAAGTCGCTGAATAGCTTCACAGTTTTGCCTCTGAATGGGTGAGACGGTAGCGCCATGATGTGCCAGCAAAATATCGATTGTGATTGTGATGCACACTCGCCAGGAGGTGAATCATGGCTCCATTGCCTAGTTTAAGCTGCCAAATAGCCCGTACTATCATCAAGCTGTAATGCAGTCCCATGATGAGACGATCAAAAAACTTCAGTCTATCCCCTTTCCCCCCCCACAACAAAGATATATATGTTCTACCTATGATTCCATCTTCATACTTCTCTTGCCCAGGCCTTTGTGGCCTCCATCTTGAGATCCTTCTCTTGGAGCTTCCTCAGTCGCGCCCTCCTCTTGACAACCATGATTGTGACGATGAGAGCTGTAGCGAGAAGCAGACCTCCGCCTAGACAAGACGCCACCACTATAGTCTCCGTATTGACATCGACGGTGCTTGGGGCAAGATAAGCCATACTCCAAGGGGGAAGAGGTGTTGCTAGAGGATAATCGAGGATGAGATTCATACAGCGGGTGTCGAAGCTTGATTGTCGCAGCTTTCAGCTCTGTCTGGTGTAAGGTCGCAGGAAACCGTTTCTGGTTCAACATGTTAGACACAAATGAGGATCATTATGCCCGTGAGACGTACAAACTGTGTGAGATTGAATCGCTCAACGCAAAGACTTCGTGATACCACACCAACAGGATAGAATTGAGCTTTTCTGTCTCCAAGAGAAGTAGATGTAAGATAAAGGGGAAGAAGGAAGAGAGAAGAAATCTGTTGACCTACCTAGGTACTTAAAGCTTCGAGGGAAACATGTTTGATTGGAATAATCGGATGACCCAGGAGGATTGCCATTGTCCGCCTCGAAGCTTCAGATTGTTGCCTTGTATCAGCTGAGGCGCTTAATATTGTCTCGTTCGGGCGGGTGCATACGAATGGAATGCTTGTATGCAGCTGTCCGTGATCTAGAAGATGGAACAAACTTCAGTAGCGCCATGGCGGTTACACAATGCTCATTACTCGTAATTTGAGGCTCTTCATAAAACATAAATATTGGCAATTTGAAGCATAAAGACCATCGCTACATAACCATCTTTCACTCGTTGCTCAATCCTTGACCCATTCTCATCCCCACTCTGTATCCAACCATCTCATGAGTTACACGTCAAGCGGCAACACGACCCAGCTCTTGGTTTGCGTTGCAGCAGCCGGGAGAGAACCCCTGCCAATCTCTCATGAAAAGTTTGCTTTCCCGCGGCAGTGAGGCTCTCCATGCAAACATCCGAATTCATTCGTCTTTGAAAGCATTATCATTATTTGGTAAACAGAAAACAGAAAACAGTAAATGCAAATGCAAATGCAAAAAGAAAAGAAAAGAAAAGAAAAGAAAAGCAAAAATATCCAGAAACTTAGATGCGATGCAGTCTATACCCCTGAATATTTTGCTGTATCTTCTTGTGCTCCTGGTAGAAGCTGGATATGTCCTTCGAAGTTTCAATATGTACGATTGTATGTTAGAGACAAGTTTTGTCTCGCTGGTTCACCATGTCTTTCATCCTCATCTGAAACGATGTAGAGCCGTCCCGTTCCAGGCAGGGTACGTGGTGTGCCACTGGCCGTTATCGTTTGTGCTAGTAGATGAAGGAGTATAGACCGTGGTAAAGGTAGAAGTTGTGCTCGACAGGACTGGCGTGGTCCACCAAGAGGAAGACGATGTTGAAGACGACGCCGTAGAGCTAGATTGTGATGTTGTAGAGCTAGGCTGTGATGTCGTAGAGCTAAATTGCCACGTCGTGGAGCTAGATTGCCATGTTGAGGAGCTGGACTGAGATATCGTAGAGCTAGATTGTGATGTTGTAGAGCTAAGCTGTGATGTTGTAGAGCTAAGCTGTGATGTTGTAGAGCTAAGCGGCGATGCCGTAGAGCTGGACTGCGATATCGTAGAGTTGGTCGGCCATGAAGGAGGTGGGATTGGGTATATTATTGACGTGGTGGTTACACCCGATGCAGTTGTACTAGACGTGCTCGTCGTTTGAGACGCCGAAGAAGTGGCTCGGTGAGAGCTGCTCAGTGACACCGAAGTCGACGAGGCTGTTTTCGAGGCGCTATGTGATGATGCAGTAACGGCCTTGGAAGTGGTAGCTTTCGAGGTAGAAGTTATCTTCGAGGTCTTGCTCGTCTTGTTTGGTCGAGTGGTAACTGTCGTCGATGCAGTGGTTGTGCTATGTTTGTGAGAGGCGGCAGAGGGGGTGACGGTAACTTGAATAGTCTTTGTCACGTCTGCCGTTATGTCGACAATCGACACCGTCGTCGGGACCGTGCGGGTGACAGTAGATGCCTTTGCAGTCTCGGTGACCGTCTTAGCAGGAGTCTTGGTCTCGACAACCGTCTCAATCACCGTGACGGTACCACCACCTCCTCCGCCGCCTCCTCCTCCTCCTCCCCCACCGCCATTATTTCCTCCACCACCTCCGCCGGGGGGGTCTCCTTCTCCTGGCTCGAGCGGCACAACAGAGTACTTAGGCTTCTTGTGGTCGTTCACTGGGGATCCTCGGAGAACTAGCGCCGGCTGGGGGAGAGCAGCTGTTATGGAGAGGCATGTAGAGAGAGCAAGGATTAGAGAGAGATCGCCACGCATCTTGAAGAAGCTTCTCTTCTCTCTTCGCTCTTCTAACGGTGTTATAAGGCAGGCATGCAGGGAGGCTGAAAGCGGCTAAGAGAACGAGGAATGTAGAGCAAAACGAAGTACTCGTATTTGATCGCTTAGCCGTTTGCCTGGATGGAGGAATGTGATAGGAGGAGAGCGGAGAAGAGCAGCATGTTGGGCGGCTGCCACTGTGGCCGAATTGTATGGATAAGGCGGTTGGAAATGCGATGGCTGGTGGCTGGGAATTCCGGAGGCTGGTCTCGGGATCGGGCCGCCAAATCGACAGCGCAAGGGGTCCAGAAGGTAAGCGGTGCAGTGGGGCAATGGAGAGTCAGGGAAACACTGGAGCACTAAAAGTGTCCCTGTATGATGGCTGTGGCAGCGGGCTATTACAGGGGACCTTGTAGTGAGCAACCTTCTATAAACTGATAAACTGATAGAAGATGCTCGTACGAGTCAATGCCGGGCTGCTTTGGACCGATAGGTGCTGCTTGGCTTAGTACTCGGCATTGGACCGCTTTGGTCTGCACCTCTACTGTAGGTAGATGAAGCTTCACATGCAGGTACATCTAGGTACTAGGTAGTACTCGGTGCATGAGGTGAACATGTTGACGGGAGTGAGAAGCAATGGATGAGCACGTGACATTGCGGCACCAAGTTCTTTTGATGGCTCTCGGCTGTGCTATTTCTGTCCTTGTGTGCCTACAGGGAATTATCAAAGCAACAGTCGACACATCCATGCTTCATCCCAGCTAGAATATCATTTCCCATCAAAGACACGACGTTTGAGATCATTTCCAAGCCACGACTGTGGCGTTTGAATGTTCAAGCCATGTCGCTTGCGCAATGCATGTGGCGGTGTCCCGGATGTCGAACAAAGCCCGCCACAGCGCTTAACAGAACATGGAGCTTGGGAGGCTCATTGTCCCTTGCATTGATTGATGACTGCATGGGCCAGGACCTGCAAAATCCCACAGCAAAGAGACCCACCACGGCCAAAGAAGCTTATAATCAAAATCCCCTTGCATCGAGTGTTGTCTGCCAAAAAGGAGTTCAAGTGATAAATTACAGTAGCAATTTGAAGTGCCGGACAGCACTGATCAGTAAGCTGATGACGGTCCACCTGTTTAGTCGGACAAATTCTTGCAGTGGTGCTGATTGTGGAATCATGATTCAAGCCGGCTACGGAGATTATAACACTACCTGATGCTGGGCCCATCTCGATGGATGCCGTATGGAATAAAGTAAGATAAAGCAGGCGGGGATGTCGAATAATCGGTGTGATTTCAGAACATAACAGTGCTAGCAGATACTAGAGGAACTAGCTGATGGTAGAAGAGAGTAGCGATAGTAGAAGAAAGTAGCAGATACTATGGGAAGTAGGTGATAGTAGAAGCGAGTAGTAATACCTAGTAGAAGAGAGAGGTAGCTAAAACTGATTTCAAAACACTCAATGTCTTGCGCGGCGGCTATGACATCAAACGCGCAATTCCATCCTTTCTTTTGTGGCGGCGAGCAGGTGATTTGCAAGGCTCACAAGCTTCATGACGTCCAACGAACCGAACCTTGGAGACACAGCCACGACCCTCTCTTTGCGCCAATAAGGGCTAATGCCTCGCCAGGGATGAACTGTGGGCTCTACCTTATTTGCTTATTCTCACGCAAGGCAGATCGTGCGTGAACAAGCTCCAGTCGTTACGTTTTGCTGCTAACTTTGCGGCTAGCTGCGCGGAACTTGCACAGATGGTTCTGGTAGGCAGGTGGCACAGAGGTACATAAGCCGATTTCACCCAGTTCCTTCGTCCACTTGGAAACTTCATCTCCAATAGCACCTACGACGTCACCACCGTTGCGCTTCCATCGCAGAAACTCGCCGCGGAATCACCCACTGCAATATGTCTTATCAAGGATATGGCCAGCCCTACGGCCGTAAGTAGCCTCCCCAATGGATTTTTCCCTTTCTTTTCTTTTCTTTGCGCAAACCAGCTGTCCTTGGTCGCGCTGTCTTGTGCGATGACGGCGACGCGCAATCCTCTACTGGTTTAGCCCCATGATCACAATCTAACACAACGCAGAACCGCCGCCTCCCCAAGGCTATGGCCAGTATCCCCCTCCTCAACAGGGCCAATATCCTCCTCAACAGCAGGGCCAGTACCCTCCTCCTCATGGGCAATATCCTCCAGCCCAGCAAGGGCAATACGGCCAGCATCCTCCCCCTCAGCAGGGAGGATATTACCAGTCTCCCCCGCCCCCTCCCGGCCAATATCCCCCACCACAAGCGCCCTACGGACAGCCGCCGCCTCAGCAATACGGGGCTCCTCCTCCTCAACACCAACAACCCTACGGAGCGCCTCCTCCAGGCCAATACGGAGCGCCTCCTCCGCAGCATGGAGGGCATTACGGTGCCCCTCCCCCGGCGCCTTACGGAGCTCCCCCAGTACAGCCTACGCCGCCGTCTATTGGCTATGGCGCGCCCCAGATCATTCAATGGGACGGCACCCCAGATGCCCAGGCTTTGCGCGGGGCCATGAAAGGCTTTGGAACGGACGAGAAGACACTGATCAATGTGCTCTCGCGAAAAGACCCGCTACAGATTGAGGTGATCCGATCCACTTACGAGCGCACCTTCAAGCGCAGGCTGGTAGAGGATATAAAGAGCGAAACAAGGAGTTGGTTCGAATTTGGTCTGGTGCAGCTTGCCCGTGGTCCACTGCTGGCTGACATTCATAACTTGTTCGATGCCATGGCGGGCCCGGGAACTAAGGAGATTGTCATGAATGATATTCTGCTGTCAAGATCCAACGCCGACCTGAGAGCTATCAAGAGCGCATATCAGCAAACATTCCGACGAAGCTTGGAGAACGACGTCAAGGGTGAACTGAGCTTCAAGACGGAGAGGCACTTCTTGATAGTGCTGGCCGCTAATCGCGCCGAGGACTCAGCGCCAGTAAATCCACAGCAGGTGGAAGAGGACGTCATGAACATCTACAGGGCGACCGAGGGCAAGGTTGGCACCGATGAGATTCTGGTTTGCAGCATTCTAAGCAACAGAAACGACAACCAGATCCGAGCTGTCGCCCATACCTACAAGCAAAAGTTCAACCGCGACTTGGATACCGTAATTTCGAGCGTAAGTACCTCCTTGCCGTTGGCCTATTGCACCAAACTGTTGGCTGCTTTGCGCATAAGCTAATATCGTATAGGAATTCTCCGGCCATATGCGAGACGCTCTCCTATTCCAGCTTCGTCATGCTATTGATAAATATATGCACGCTGCGCAGCTTTTAGAAGATTCCATGGCCGGCTTGGGCACCAAAGATCATCTCCTCATTTCTCGAACCATCCGTTTCCACTGGGATCGAAACGAGCTTGCAAACGTCAAGGGGGCCTATCAGCATCGGTACAAGAAGCCATTGGCCACTCGTATCAGAGGAGAGACATCTGGTGATTACCAGAAGCTGATGGTTGCCTGTGTTGGAGAGTGAAGCATATAAATTCTTGGGCCGGCAGCTGCATTGGTGGAATCCCAACACGATTACGCCCTAATGGAAACTTACACCTAGATTCTTTAATGATGGCTGGAGATCATGAGGCGTTTGGAAACCCTTTTTTCACATTGTATTAACAAAATTTTGGCGAGGTACTACCAAGACATCAAGTTGTAGGGGAGGGGCAAGGTAATCAATTCTTCAATAAGAAATTTGAATCCAGTCTTTGATGCCTCTTGATATCTCCCAAGTGAATGACGTATGAGCCCGCGGGGTGGCCACAGATGAATGTGACCACTCATTCGTAAATGTATTAAGCCGTGGTCACACGATAGGTATCATTAAATACACTCCAATGCTAAGGGGAGGGAGATTGCATTTGATCTGTTTATTTCCCCGGCAGTGAATCAGAGCTCGCCTGCCCAAGAGTCCTGCCCGGTATTTGCTCTTTCTCTACTGCTCTATCGACAACAAAAAGGCAAGAAACGGCCTGGCTCTTGTCCAATCTTCTATATCGTCTCGGCATGGATTGTCTTGGTGGCACAGCAGCCCGTTGGCGGCCAAAGCTGCCCAGAAGTCAGGTTAGTGAATAGAACCTGCTCGATTGCCAGATGCTCCCCTTCGTTCCCGCCCTCCCCCCTCTGTAGGAAGTAGATATAAAGCATCTTCATGTTGCTCGTGAGCTCTTTTCCTCCTTTAATGAAGCACTGCTATCCGATGTGTGTTGATGCAGGCATCCATTTTCACCCACCAACACCATTTCTATCTTGATCCCTACAGCGTTATATCTGCACCTCTATCCGACCTGCTTTCATTATCATTTCTGCGTCAAGATGAAAGTGGAAGAGGCTGAAGGCACTGTGATGCCCCTGGAGAGCATTCCACCCGCGGCGGATCTTGCTCCATCGGAAACCCTTCCTGTCAATCCCAAATGGGATCAGCAAGACGCCCTTTGTGCGAAGCTATTTGGGCCATGGGATAACCTGCCTTGCCACAACCACCTCAACGAGGGCCGGCTACTGCGAGACCTGGACGATGCCATCGTTCTCTTCGAGATGCGGATCTACCACGGCGATGCCGGCTTCCACGCCTGGCGAGAACATCACAAGGAAGCCATGGAAGCTGGACTTGCGGAGATCCCCACGTATCCGTACCTCCAGAGAAGAACTCGAGATGGCGAGCGCACATGGAACGACGATGTGTGGGAGCAGCGGTACTTTTACCTCGTCTATCACCGCCAGCAGATTATCATGGAGCGACTTTCCCGACTGCCAGCGTTGCCTCGATATGCCCGAGAGGATTTCTTTGGCTCATACCCTGCGCCTCACCGGGCGATGCTCAACAAACGCGGCAAGGGACGGTACACTCGACCTCTCAAGCTGCGATGCGACTGGTGGAGGTCGGTGGATTTTCTTTTGGAGAGAGCATCTCTGAGATGGGGAATGGACGCCGTGGCGTTGAAGGCCACCTTTTGGGCGGACGAATACACTTCCAGCGTCAAGAAACAAGCACCAGAATGGGAGGGCACAATGAGTCAAGAGGATCAGGCTGGGGTAGGCACTCGGAAGGAGAAGATTGAGTCGCTTGAGGATGCTGTTGGACTGGCCGCGAACCTGGTTTCTGGAGCGCTGTGCTTTGCCCGTGGTTGATGGCTTTTGCTGGACTTTGCAACACTTTGCTGGACTTTGCTGAAAAGGGTTTATGATTATGACTGATGACATGGATTTGCAGCTATGCAAGAGTGAGGAGTTGAAGATTAAGCACGCACACGAGTATTCATAGGGAGTTAGCACCTAAGCAATATGAAATGGAGGTTCAAGATTTCCAAGTACGCAGTAATGAGGTGAAGAATGATTGAAGATGGCATTCGTGAAAGTATACGGAATCCTGTACGGAGTACGGAGAGGTCCGCTCTGTTGGTTGCATTAGTGCCCTGTCGTGTAGAGTCATGCGACGATGAGTCGTGAAACGCTGTGGGAAAGGATGTTAATGAATAATGAATAGTGCATGCATGAACAGTAACAATTAAGCTTTCTATTCTTATGTAAGACGGTGAGAGCATGGATTGTTACAATAGGTACTCACTTGACTCGACTGTATAATAAAGTACATATTGGGTAGCAGTGCTAAAAAGCTCGTGGAGAATTAATTTATCAGCAAGTCCCCTGCAGAAGGCCGTGACGGGATACTATCTGCGAGTGTTTGCAGTGGATATTTTAGTAATATTATATTACGATGTCGCATTTCGACCCAGCGGAGCGGGCTATGTGTATATATTAAGCAGACTAAGTGCTAACTAGTACGGGTCCTGCGAGCTGTGCTGTAACATGACAGGGGTTGTTTGACTTTTTGTTCCGCTCTCCTCTAGATAATTACTCGTAACATGTCCTCTTACTGTACATTCTGAATCACATGTCTCTTTTTTGCTTTGTTTTTGCAACGGTAGGATCATCCGACTTGGAGCATGCTCGATTTCTCTCGTCTCTCTCCCCTCAGTTCAGCACGCGCATTAAGCGCTCTCTCTCTGCTTGGCAACGGGCGCCATGGAAATTAGCAGCCGGTGGCAATGCAACTTGCTGTTGGTGACAACAACTGCAAACCGGCCTATTATTTTCGTATAAGTTTCGTTTGTTATAAACCAGTCTGCAATGGCAATAGGGGTGCTTTAGTGCATAGCTCTAAGTGGGCCCGAGTTAATTAAAAAAGTGATAGATAGAGCCGATGCGCAGTTGCAGCCTGGTTTCTCAGGCACTAATAGCTTATAAGGCCCACCCCTCTAGCCTCTTTGTTTCCTTTTTATTTGATTACATGCAAGAAGGCAGCGAATCCGCGATCTCGCTCTGCGCCTGAGCCTGGTCTCCTTGCTCAGCTATCCCTGCTTGCGAACTAAGAACGTGAAGTTTGACAGAAGGTTAGCTTTAGCTGCTTTGAGCCACATGCATAGGGTGAGTTAGCTATCTTTAGGTTCCCGAGCTGGATTTCGTTATTTTAACAACCAGTTATCAGGCAACTAGTTTTTTTTGTGCGTTGGTTGGCGATTTTTCCCAAGCAAAAGGGCCTGCATAACAAGAAAGTTCCTCTTTTCTGCCGTCTTCCCTGCCCTTCCAGCTCTTTAGCTCGCTTTTTCGCTCTTCTTTGTCTCCTCTCCCCCATCCCCCCATTCCCATTTATCTAGGTAGTATCCCCCCATGCGCGTCCGAGAACATGGCGGCTTCTCCTCCCCTTGTGACTTCGGATATACTCAATCCAGAAGCCTCACCTCCTTCGCCGCGCATCAACGAGAACGACACGCGTGAGGGCATCGCGTCCGTCATTTCCACCATTAGAGCCCAGATCGCAGACCAGCCAGCGGGAGCCATGGGGCCCGTGAGCCAGCCGCCGGCCATGGCGAACGCCGTGACGGGCAGCACCCCGCCAGTTCCTGTCCTCGGAGGAGCGCCTACAGCATCGTCGCAGAGAGTTGTGCCATCGAATATTGCGCCCAGTCCTACAAGCGCAACTACTAATGCCAGCAACGGGGGGGCGACCATTATAACGGATCGAGGCTATCCAGCTGCTGTCCCGAATCGCAACCACCAGCCTCTTGTTTCGCCGCCGCTGTCTGGGCCGGCAGCAGCAGGCCAACCCGGTCAGAAACAGTTTGGGCCCATTGCCCCAAAGACAGCTCCAAACCCGGAAAAGACCAGGGAGTACGAGAGACTCATGGACATGGTGCAAAACACAGATGCCTCGGTGGTGCGGCAGGTAGTTCGGGAAAATTGGCACAAGTGTCTGGTTGGGTCAGACTATCACTGTGGCTTTATAGTAAGTCGCGTGCTCTCTTTTGAACTCTCCAGTTGTCTTGTCATCTTTCTTCTTCCAAAGTCTTTTGATGCTACCCGGTATCTGCTGGAGGATATGATCTCTCTCCCTCTCTCTCCCTCTCCTCTTTTCTAGCCTTTGTTCTATTGCTGTTTCATACTTATACACATAAAATTCCTTCGTTGCATATTTCTTTGTCCTTCTCTTACTCTCACACCACAATGGATGGACCACGGTCTAATTACATCTCCAGGCGAATGCCGCAATCAACTATTCCAATCCTGCAGTCCTAAGTCGCACTATGTCAGAGAATGGTGACAAGGTACTCAGACATTCAAAACGTGAGATCGCCAAGCATTTTCGCGGCGAAGACCTTGATGAAGTCGCAGACCTCATTGGTCCTAAGCTTGGTACACAGTTCCAAGATAGGGTCATGGCCACACGTTTGGAAACCATCGGGGCTCAGGACCTCATCAATGCTTTGGCTAGAGCTGAGCGCCTTGGCTATCATATCAACGATGTTGTCAAGAAGAAACCCGGCCAGGGAGGCGAGACGGTTATCCCATCTATATCTGCCTTGCTTACTTCGCTTCCGCCAGTACCACCACACCAAGTCCACGGAGGAGTCCCCCCGCCTCCGATGCCACCACACATGGGCCCAGGACCCCCACAACAGCCTCAGCAACCACCTCGAGCGCCTCAAGGCCAACACCCTATCCCCATTATGCGGAACGGGAATATTACTTTTCAGCCGCCCTCCACTCCTTCCCAGTCTCCAACGATGGCCATTCCAGCCGGAAATGTTGGGGGCCTGCCACATCCAAACCCGAACCAAACACCCGGGATAGTGTATTGTGCAATTTGCCATCGTCCTTGCAGCAGTTCAGATGCTCTTAACTATGTAAGTATGCTCCTTTTCTCAACCCATATGCCAAGAAGTGCGTTATTCACAATAGACTAGCATGCGAAAAAGGCCAAATGCCACACCTCCAGGCCAGTAGGAACCATTGATGTAGATGAGTGCATTCATTGCGGCTGTCAGTTTGAAAGCCCAGGTGGCCTCGCCTATCACACGAAGAGCTTCGTTTGCGGACAACACAACGAAGAGACCAGATCGCATGTCGCGGAATTGCTAAGACAGAGAGAGCTATTACAAAAGATGACACCGCATCAGCCATCCAATAACCTTGGACCTCCACCTCCGAGTTATCATATACCGCATCAGCCAGCCACCCTTGCACCTGCTATCATCAAATCAAACATAACCCCAAGTCGCAGATCGGCTGGCTCTGCGCCAACCCCAAGTCCTTCGACCAACGACCCCTACGCAAAGCTTACTCCAGAGGAGCGAGCAAAATTCAATGCAGAAATGAAAGATGTTGAAGAGCGTTATGGTCGCTTGAGGAAGGACGCAGAGGCGCTTCCGCCTGGCGAGCGTGAAGAAGAGCTGGCCAAGATCAAGAATCGATACAATACCAAGCAGAGCAATACCAGGAAGAAGTATGGAATCCGCCTTCGTGAGAGGCGTACCAACGCAGATATGGATCGCTCCTGGAATGCAGATCAAGCACACTCCGCAAAGAAGGCCCGTGTTGGTGATGGACAAGCGAGACCAACTAGTAATCAAGTTATGGAATCGCCACGTAGGAGAGTCCCCCTCGCCGAGATGGGAGGACTATCTGCCTCCTCGGCTACTGCGGAGCTGGTTGATCCTACAGCATCGTCTACGAATCCTCGGCCACCACCTCCAGCATATGGCCAACCAGCGGCGCCTATTCACGGAGTTCCACTTGGGACATATCAAGGGACACCTGACGACCCCATGCAGATCGATGACGATACGAGCACGGGCACGGATTCTGACAACGTGGACATCCCGGCCAGGATCTAGACAGCTTGAGACAAGGGGGGGTGCACCATTCAGGGGGCAGTGATCATATGGGCAATGTGAAGACGCCGCTTTGGTTTGTTAGTTTGTCACGGAGGGTGCTATTGCCTCACCCGAGTTTTGCGAGGAGAGAGAAGGGGTTGAGGCAGAGCATTGGCACTTTGCCACTATTTGGAAGCATTTTCAACGTCACCTGCTACTTTTTTTACGTATATTCCTCCGTCCGGATATGGGGAGTTTGGGATCTTAACAAGGCATCTGCAGCGGCGTATGGGTTCTTTTGCATTGGTTTGCGTTACTTTGCTGCTGAAGCATATTGGTTTCGGGAGGCCGTTTCAACAACCAAGGGGCGGCACGGCGTTTTAGAAGTTAAAGCAACGATATTCATGGTGGGAGCACGACACGTATCTGCACAAGATGCTTTTTGTGGTTTGGAGAGCGAGCAATCTTGGGACGAAAACCCGTTAGGGATTAGAGGGCGAGGTAGACTATCTCATTTTCACAATACCAGCGCTATAGTTAACTAGCTTATGATTTTGAATGAAAGCAAAAGTTCAACCTTGATGTCACTTGACTTGGATCAAAGCTCGAAGGTTGTGTGTGGCTGACAAGTAAAGCTATGGATGATGGTGTTAAGCATAATATTAGCGGCTTGGTGCATGATGCATGCCACCCGTTTGCCTTTGTCTTACCCTTCTCTACAGGTAGGTGAGCAAACGGCTTGTGGGCGGCAGGCTTAATTTGACATTGATGTTTCGGGGGGTTTGGACCAAGTGTCATAAGCAAAGATTTCGACCTTGATTGCTCATCCTGTGCAGTGCAAAACCCGTGAATCCATTAATAGCACAGTTGAGCACATGCGTGAACAGCTCGATGGAATTGAAGCTACTACGGGGATGCCGTGGTGGGGTTGTACGGCCGACACCTGCGGGGGTTTCAGTTGCGGCCAGGGGAAGCTCTAGAGGAGCTCTAGAAGGTCCTGGGGGCTGATCCATGGGTCCTTTTCGGGGCAGAAGGGCGCTAAAGTCGGAGCTCTTCAGCGGGTGGCTACCCCATCGCCAGTGGGCTCGAGAGCCTTATGCGGCCGGTATGATGATGTACATGTACCCGGTACGGGGCACAGTACCTAAAGTACAGGCCTTGCCGTTTCGATGATCAGTGCAGATCACCTGCCCTCACCTTGTCCTGTCTTCCCGTGTCCTCGTTTTATTTTTGCTCGCTTCATTTTATTTTCAGTCATACTGTGTTACCTCAGGCTTGCCTGCACCGCTCTGCATTGGACGCGCCCGCATGATCGGCCGCCTTGGATTGCCCGACGCTCCATAACTCCGGAGGCAAGCGAAAAAAAAATGAAATGAGATGGTGGCCAGAGAACAAGAAATAGATTCGAGGGGGGGTAACGGAGCTACGGCAAGGCTGGCCCCCATCCAACGGTCTCTTGACGTTTGCTAACCAATTACTGCCCAGGTTTAAGATTGCATCGTTGCACGCACCTGACTTTGCCTTATGCCTTGTGAAAGTCTATTCTTCCTAGCCTCCCAGAGGGGACCCGAAACGGGCTGCCCTGATGCAAAACGAGGAGCAGGGGGGTGGGTAATACGAAGCCAGGCCAGAGAGAGAGATGAACCGAACAAACAGAATTGCGGTGCGCGGCGCCAAGCAAGGTCGACCTTTGACAAATGCCGCGTCAAGCTCGAGCCTGCCAGGACGGGCTGATGAGTGTGAAGAACGATTTCAGACACAGGGTGACGTGGATGCGACTTGAGCACACGCCAGCCGGTGCCTCTGGCTCTCTCTAGCGGCAGCGGCCCTCTGCGTTTGAGGTGTTGAAACAGATGGAGTCCGTAAGGACGATGCTCAGCTCCTGGGACAGGTGGAGGATCCCGGCGGATCTCACCATGGCCCTGCCGTCCCAAATCGACCACCCTCGCCCTGTGTGACCAATATTGCAAGAAATCGTGCCGCGAAGTGCTAATTAGAAGAGCCGTTTGAGCCTCGCTAACAAAACACCTTGGACTAATGGTCAGCCTGACACCCACCTAAGCTGGAGATTCCCAAACCGGGGGGCAAATGGCCAGCCTGTGTCGACTTGGTCACGGACGCACACACGCGCGCACGCACGCACATACGCACATACGCTGGCCACCCCTGGAGGGGGGTCATCATCTTCTCAGCATTGTCACCGTTACACGATGGCCCTGCCGTTTGGTATACTTGGGGAGTTGTAGGGCATTAACGGCCATCACCGAGATTTGCCTTTTTTTTTGTTTTCGAAAGCTGGGGATATATAGTGTTTCATACAATCCGCCTGTCATCCGATGCGTGTTTTCATGAGACATGTGTCGATGCTTGTGTTTGACGACTGGTTCGCACCCGATCTGTTTCTGTTTATAGTAGCCTTCACCAAGCCGGAGCATTGCATTGCATTGCATCGATTCCTTTCGCTTCGACTCGATATCTTTAATAAAACGTTCCCACCCACACCAGTGCGAGCTCGGAACGAGCTTACTGATGCTTATTGGATTGGACACCCCCCCTTTCGGCATCTCTAATCCTACATTCTTTTTTCTTTTCGCTTTTACATTGAGGCATCTGAGCTGCCATCTACAACACTATTCAGACTTCTACTGATCGACTCAACCACGTTACATCAAGGCAGCCTGAATCAACATCATGAGTGGTACCTTGAGACCAGACACGAGAACCAGTCGGCGGATCTCGACTATAAGCCGGATGACCCTCGACAAGGAATTACCACCGACACCCGAGCCCGAACAGGATAATTCTGGGTTGACGACTATCCTCATTGGACCCAAGAAGCGCCGTTTCAAGGTCAACTGCCAGCTACTCTGCGACGTCTCCCCATTTTTCCAAGAGCGTATCGAGGATCCCTTTCATTCACAAACAGTCTCATTATGGCTTCCCAGCGAATCGCCCGCCATGTTTGGTCTGTTCGTCGAGTGGGTACATTCTCCAGACACCTTCAGCGTATACCTTGACGACGTCATCACCTCAGCACAGAAGAAGGGCGAGAAGGAGTCTCTCGATATCCACTGGGCAATAATTCATCTCCACCTCTTCGCCTCGCAGCTCTCTCTCGGCTATCTACAGGATGCCTCCATAGACGCCATCCAAGACCTATATCTCAAATACGACTGGGATGTCCCACCCAAGCTGGTGGCATATCTTTACACCGAATGTGAAACAGGACCGTCGATACGCCTCCGCCGCTGGGCTGTTGCCATGGTTGCCTTTTGCTTGGCTGTAGGCGGGCAGCCCAAGTTTTCGGACCAAGATCTGGCAACCTCTTATCCCATGCAGTTTCAGGCGCTTTTCCAGTCGCTGCCCGAATTCTCCGCCGATTACACCCAGCATATGGAAAACATGGAGAAGTCCGGCCACGACGTTCAGCTCAAGAACCCGCAGCTCCGCATCTCAGCCAACAAGCTGTGCAACAACAAACGGCTGTTTGGGTTTCGTGAGTGCTCCTTTCATTCTCACCGGTCAGCTGTTGGCGAAGGCCTTTGTCCTCATGCTGTTGTCAGGGCACCAAGCAGAGCGATGAGCGCACCGGATCTCCCCAGGCCGAGATGGAGGCATAGGCGACAAGACAGCAGCAACAATCCGCCAAGATCCCTATTTTCACGAAACAGCCACAGAGACGACGAAGAAAAGCCGCCAAGCATCCCACATTCGATAGCGAGCTCGATCATGTCAAAGTTTTCCTAATCCGCGTGCCACGATTTGGTCACATTGAACATGGCATTTTTCACATTGACTTTTTTTTGGTGATTTTCCCCCTCCTTCCGCAATGGGGTGCAACGTACCATTCGCCTACAAGGGCGTTCGGCTGAATGGGGAGTTGACTCTGAAACAATTCGGCACTTCAGGTTTCAGATGACTGGGTGGACCGGCAGTGGTATGGTGCCATTGAACAGGTCATGTTGAGGCAAGGCTCAGCTGAGGTTTATTTTTTGTTTTGTGCGCCTTGCCAATCGGAGAGTTTGATGCGGGCCAGCTCGAGGCTGAGAAGCTGATTCAAATGGTTTCTTTTTTTTTTGTTCTATTTTTGTTCTTCGGTTTTGGAATTATGGGCACATGGGGAAATTATATCCCGGAGTATCAATGGGTGGATTTATGAAAAACGATGGGTTTGGGTTTTTTACGCTTTCATGTTGAAATATTATATCCTATAGACAGACGGGCGGTTTAGAGAGGTTTTTAATGACCAGAGCAAGTTGGTACTCTTCTTGGTACTATTGATATCAATTTATCGCGATGGTTTTGTTTACTTGAGTGTGAACGGTTATTTGTTTGAAAAAGAAGTATTTTTTCTCATTTTTTTTGAACGTGCTATATCATATATCATCAAGCTTGAAAGCTAACAAGAACAAGAGAAAAAATTCACTAGACTCAGCTTAAAAGCTGTATAAACCTCTCTCTCGAGAAAAGTAAAGTAAAGTAGAAAATAAAAGAGTAAACACCAGCTAGTATTCCCCTTTGAAGGGATAAACTCTGCCATGTACATCAATGTCCTCCTAATCCGTTTTTCCATCAAGATTTCAAGCAAAATCAGAAATCGACATTAAAACACCGGAAAATGAGTAAAGGGTCGAGAAATGAAAAGAAAAGAAGATGAAGAGGTGGACGTGTATCCTCCAGTCGCTTTGCAAATGACGCAATAGAGAAGAAGTAGAATAGAAAAACAAAAATAGCCAACACTTTTGTGGGGGTGGTGGGAGAAACTGCTCCGGTACTGTTTCACATCGGGTTTCAGTATCCCGTACGTTCAATCATAACGTCATATTTCCATGGAAGCAATTTCGGCAAAATATAAATATAACAACAAAACAAAAAACAGCGCTGTGGTCCGAAAATGTTTTAAAAACAAGTGTCTTCCAATGGAGGGTGCTTCGTATCGAATAAAAGAAAGCATTGATTTCGTCAAAGAGTGAATTCGTTAAAGTGAGCGTATGTGGTATATATTTCGTTGTAGATGTCGCCCCTTGTTGAAGAAGGGGGGTTTTTGTCGATTGAGATGTGAACAGATTTTTGTCGAGATATCGGTACTCTGATATATAGTGGTTGATATATATATCGGGTATCATAAGGAAAACTAAAAGACTTGATCCAAAAACAAGAGACTTGGAAAATGAGAGACAGAGGCGTATGCTGTTCCGAAAGAGAAAACAAAAAGCAAATTCGTTGCCGTCTAGATGGACATGCGGTGTCGTCTTAAGCAGAAAGGCTTAAGATGCAATTCGTATTTTGGTCGTGGATGTAGCATCGGGAGTATCGTAAAACGAAAACAAGGTTCTTCATTTTTTCGAAGAATTGGAGAGCGGCAAAGGTATGAACATCTCCTACGTGAGAGAAAGGTAAACCGGGAAACGAAGCAACGTTATTAGACAGGCGATTGTGACCGCCGGCGAGGGTGGTCGCGGCGGCGAAAATCCTTGAGTCGCTCATCGATGTATGCGAGACGGCTTCGTAGGGATGACTTTGGGGACGTGCTTTCGGACTCAATGGGCTGCTGAACCGTGGCAAATGGCCTGCGAATGATGCTAAAGTCGATGGCGGAGATGCTGTTTGATCGCCGGCCCGGGAAGGAGAAGCTTGCCTTGGCAGCAGAGAATGGAGAACCGAGTCTGAGGGGTGGTTCGGCGAGAGGAGGAGCGAGGCTCGGGCCCAGGCTTGGACCTAGGCTTGAACTTAGACCTGCAGCTCCTTGAGATGCAATTGTGGCCGCGGCGGGTTTCTCAGTCTCTCCAGAAGGGGAAGATGATGGGGGCGGGGAGGCGGCACGAGGATGAGATGCTTCAAAGAGCTCCTGCAAGTTGGTCCGGGGAATGAAAAGTGCATCCCGTTGGGTCGAGGCGGTGGAGCTGAACTCGGCCGAGGGCGTGGCTTGAATCGAAGCCCCATTGTTGTGTGGATCAACCCAAAAGTCCGAGCCGAGACTAGGACGCTTCCTCCTGGGTTCGACGGCAGCAGACTGCTTGGATCTGCGCTTCTGATTGCTGCCCCGGCTGTTGTTGCTGAGCCGAGCCGGCGAGCCCAGGCTACGCCTTCGAGTCCCCACAGAACTGCTTATTGGTCCCTGTGGCTCCAGGCTCATACCGAAGCTGTCTGCGAGCGAGTTGGAAGCACTGGGTCCGTAGCTTCTAGCTACGAAAGGGGAGCCCAGCCGGGTAATGTCCGCACCGGCAGCTCCCGAGCCTGACACAGGGGCAGCGGCTTCTATCAATGGCGGCGGTGCGAAAAGCTCCATGGATGGCTGATCTTGAGATCCGGTAAGCTGGGCCAGCGGTCCATGAGGCTGCATTGATTCGCATGTGCTGACCGCCAGGGACAGGGCCATGTCATTTCCAGAGAAGGCGGACTGAGAACGGCTTGGTGCCATTCGGCGGTTCCAGACGCGATTGGCTGTCCTGCCGAAAGGCGTAGGATTGCGGCCCATGTAGTGTTGATTGCGTGCAGCACCGGTCGCGCTGGCTTTGCAGAGCTCTCGCAGGTGAGCGCGAGTTGCTGCGCAGCTGTGCGGCCACTGCATGTAAGACGTCGGCGCAGCTTCAACGGTGGGCGTCGCGCTTCCGCTGTGATCGGTCTGCTTGGACTTGGACTTGGGGCCCTTCCAACTCCGCTTTGCTTCCCTGGCGACGCGCATACATACTCCCTGAGGAGGAATGCCGCTCTTGGCAACGTGAAACGGAGTGACGTGGGGATCTTGTAGATAGGTCATGTACACGGACCAGAGGTGTTGGCTCATTGACCTGGTCCACGGAGCTTTGCGCGAGCGCCTGCTGGAGGCGGCCGGAGCGCGAACGGGTTTGATGGTTTTGCTACCGTCTTCAATTGACGAGGGACCGAGCAGGTCGACGTCGTCGTCGGCATCAATGCTGTACTGACTCAGGTTGTCGGAATTCAGTGAATAGCGGCTAAAGAGCGAGCTAGCTGTCTGCGTCGACTGCGCCGTGGACGGCCGACTGTCGCATTCTGGGCTCGACTCAAGGCTGCTGTAGGCCTGGTCGAGCGACCAGTTGGGAAATCGCTTTGGCGATAGCGAGGGAACAGAGTGAGGCGCGGGAGTCTTGGGGGGTGAAGAGGTTCTTCCGCGATGCAAGTCGCCATCGTCGGGGAATAAGTGATAAGGGTTGAATTGAGGGAAGCTTGTGCTGAGCGTATCCACCATGTCTTCGTCGAGGAGACGAGGCTCTTCGATGCTTGGAATGGGTACGTCTGCTGTCGCGACGGACGCGAGGAATTGCTGGGTGGGAGCCTTGAGGTTGGACGAGGGAGCACGTCGCCTAAGTCGAAATCGCGGTCGCGGAGGAGAAGGGGGTCGAATGTCAGTCGTCGCGAAGGGCTCTGGGGTTTTAGGACCTCGAGCAGCCTTGCGAGACCCCCGTGTCCTAGGCGCCATGAGAGATTGCAAGGGAGGCATTGCGGCAGTTGGCGTCGAGGTATGCGATCACGGAGAGTGTTGGAAAGGGAGGAGAGGCAGCGCTAAATGTACGATGCCGCGCCAACTGAGTCAATAATGGTGCGAAGCGTGATTGTGATGTCTTGAAAAGGTCGGAATGGCGCCTCTGGCAAGTCCCGCTTCGGTTTGTTATGTTATGGTTTGTTTTGTTTTGTTTTGTCCAATGTTTTCTTTCTATTTCTGTCCTTGTGCTTCTCTTGTTCCTCCTTTGATTGTCCTGCGCAACGGGCGTCGCGCGATCAGACAGCGTCGAAAATATACGTTGGGCGAAAAAGCGCAGCAATTGTTGTTTTGTCTGAAGCGTCCACGAGCGGATGCGCCTTGATTGCGGATGCGCCCGAGAGAGCGGCGCGGGTCCGGCAGGAAGAGCTTCGTCGAGCAGTCTTAAACACTCATGTAACTGATGCGAACGTCGTCGCGACTGAGGAGGCGCGCGAGATTGGGCTTTGGGTCCCTTTTTCCCTGGTCGCCGCGGTGTGGGTAATGGTTCTGTCCTGGCTCTGGCGGGTGCGGTGAAGCGAGGCAAGGGGGTTCCGGATCCAAGGAATCTTTCAAGTCGTCCACGGGCGATCTGAGGCGCAAAGGCTGGCGGTCCAGCAGCTGGCGAGAGCGATGCAGCTGTTCGCAATCACAGACTCAGCCTCTCCCCACGGGTGGGATCGCGGGCTCAGAGGCAACGGCGCAAAGTGACTGGAATGGAGAAGAAACGGGGGAGAGAAGCGGGCGACAAGGGAGTTTGTATGTAGGGCAGTGGGGAGTGCAGGCGCAAGCAGCGCATCGGCCAGCGCAGGCCACTAACGGGGCCGCTAGACGGGCCACGGACAGGGCAGCCCAGAGCCAAAACAGCCACTGCGAGCCCTCCGTCCAGCGGAGGCGGGCCCTGCTGGAGCCAAGCTGCGGGTGGCGCGGGCCCTCTGAGCGTCCTCTGAGCATCGTCTGCGGTACTGGTACTTGCAGCCCGCAGCTTCGGCCTCCGGTGCAGTGCGTACAGGTACTGGCGCTGCTGCGTGCGATACATCTCAACTGAGCTAAAAACTCGAACCCTCGACTTCGTCCACCAGGGTACATGTACTTGTATGGCGATTCAGACGCACGCCCCCCGAAAGTCGTACCGGCGATTTCTGGGCCCAACGGATGCGATGCCACCGTCGGCTCCAGTCTCTTGCGCCGGACACTGGTAAGGAGAGCAGTCAGGGCCTCGAGAGGGATTAGGAGGCGAAGAGACCCTGATTGACCCTGAAATTGAAGGATCAATTGACAGGTTGGTGTGTACACGGTCGAGATGCTTGTCATTGGCAATTCTGTCTCAGCGTTCAACGCATTGAACTGCGGTCAAACGGCGAGGCCGACTCAGATCCCGGAGCACGGAGGATACTAGACCACAATGCTACAATGATGCAGATGTTTCAATGTACGGAAAGAAACAAAGGAGATGGTACGAGTCCAGATCTACAGTACATACAAGGGCATGGCACGTTGACGATATGTCGACCACAACCATGAGTCCCAAGGACCACGCCCATTACCCCTTTGGACTTGTAAACGAGCACCAAGTACGAGTACGGACATCCAAAGACCTGAGCTAATTCCTAGTGCTACTACTTCGCACTTGAACGTGCTATTCCCACCGCTCACAACCTCGACAACGCTCCTCAAGAGGTGCCAGCGTACCAGATGGCCCATGTGGCATATTCCCTCTCGCTCTCCTTCATGGCGTGAGAGCGACAAGTCAGGTCTAGCGCAAAAGGGGACGGCTCGTCTTGAAGCGTCTTGAAGCCGGCCACGGTGCCTCCTCATTCGTGTCATGTGTGTTCTGCCAGGGGTGGGACATTTGACGGCTTGCTTCTACTAGGGCTCGTCCGCTGTCACTATCACCGTCCTGGCGAGCACTCGCACACACGCCCGCATGGAGCTGATCTTGGTTGGTCACACATTGCAGACAGTGCGGCGAGAGTCTTTGAAAGGGTCGAGCGGGTGGAGCTTGGCTGCCAAAAAAGTTGGATGCCACCAAAAAGCTTGACCAGCTGGAAAAGGACCAAGATTTTCCCTTCCGAAGCCTCTTGCGTCTGTTTCTGCAGCCCCTCCCTTCCCTCGCTCTAGCAGGTCGGGAGAAGATTGCTAGTAGGACCGCAGAAGTCTAGCAATGGCACGGCTCGGAACCCTTACCGGCATCAGGGGAAAAGCAGGACAAGATAAAGTGCGCGGATTGCTCCGTACGGGGGGCTAGGACTTTCGTCTCGAGGGTCCTGGGAGTGGATATTGAAGCACAGAGTCCGGACACGGCCGCACTGTGAAGGAATTCTACAACTATATCTGGTCTGCTGATTTACTTGCAACTTGGACTAATGTTTTTTCATCTCAGCACTCATCCCACGTGTGCACACCTTGGCAATACTAATTCCATGTACGAGACCACGCGGCTGTTGAGACAGGAGGCGCTTGTAAGACCACACAAGCAGGCATGCAGCCTTGCTTCCCATTGCCAGCGCAGATGTACAATTGCTGCGCCCGTATCTATGAAAAGAAGGGGGCAAATGAGAAAAATGACAGTCCTTTTTCTCACCCATGACATGGCGGCCACGACAGCTTTGCGATTGATCACTTGTCGTTGCAGAATGGCCCATGGGCTGTGCTCTGTGCGAGGACATGAGCTTGAAAAATTCTGGGCTCAGCGCGCTAAAGTGCAATTTCGCGAAAAGAACGCGTCTAAACGCGTCTGAGGGGAAAACATGTGCATCATAAAAGCGGGGCTCTGCTATCAGTTAAGCGAGCAAGCGAGGGGATGGCATTCGGCCGATAGCCAATGGGAGCACAACACAAATGCTGATTGGACGGGATCAAGTCGACTGATGTCGTCGATTGATGATGCGGCCAAGGATATGATTGACTGATAAGAATTGCCATTGTCATTGACATTGACTATCACTGACTGACACTGACACTGATTTTGACACTGACGTTTGAAATTAACGTTTACTTTAAGACGGGAACTCGGGATCCTCACATTAGAGTCGCAGCCGCCATGCAAGAGCTTCGGCGAATATCGACCATGTACGATACAATGGAAGTGAGAGACACTGCGGGTACGGCCGGCCCACCCATGATTGGAGCATATCGCTGCCAGTCAGAAGCACGCACGTCGAGCTCCCGATGCTCCAATGAGGCCGTGCCAGACATGCGGCGAGCCATTGGGCAGTGACAAGGAGCCCTCCCTGATATGTTGAAAAGAGCGGCTTCGGATAGGCTAATGAGGGGCTTTGCCTCCATGGTACGGGAATACGGAAACAAAGTGCCTGTGATAAACCGGAAAAGAGCTTGAAGAGAAACAAGGCGCGTCAGAGTCACAGCAAGTGATCCAACTACTGTGATGTGATGAACCAGGAGCACTAGGCTATTGTCCATGAACTTTTCTTTATTACTTGAGCAGTGCTGGCTCCCAGTTCTGTTCATATTTTTGTCAGTAGATGTACGAGTAGACAGACACACGCCATCTTGGTACCCTTTTGGTCCTTGGGCAGCAGTCAACAAGAGTCGCCTCCCGAGTACGGCCGGGTTGGGCGAGAAAACAGCGCGCCATACTCCGTATTGCCCATCACCCTCTTCTCAAAGCGGAAAGTCAACAACCATGCCAGTTCTTTCATAAGGCGCCTAATGAGCTGCCTATCTATTCTTTCTTTTCTTATATACCACTAGCACTACCGGGAATTATCATGTCCAACCGAAGATGATCCATCCTTTATCAAGATAATCAACCCGAACCTGAACCTTGGCCTACCCTACTCCTTCGCATATTCTGCTCCTCCTCACCGGTTTGGTTGCAGCGTGCGCGCTGATGCTGCCGTTGAGGGGTCATCAGCACGCATATGTAGGTATGGACATGTGGGCGCGAACAACGCACATACCCTACTTGTGCATGCCTTCCGAGGACTTGTACAGCACTCTCCGAGTCCAAGCGACACCACCTTTGCGAGGCGGCTTTGCTTCCCGGCAATGTGGGGGAATAGGATCCGTGTCATTGGCAGGACTCGAGACTACACACGGCCTGTGTCTCCAGGGCTGAAAACGCTCTTTTTCGAATCGACCCATTTCCACAGATGGGGAAGAGTGCTTGCTCATTCCCACTTTCGAATAACAACTCCCGAGTGCATTGTCTCATGTAACCTCAGCGCAGGCGGCATCTAGGGCCACGAAGCCGGGCGAATAGCAACTTGCTGCTGCTGCTACAGGTGCAGGCGAGGTGGTTTACAACAAGTTCCTACAGGTGCTGAGAAGCCCCATACATGTGCTTGGCCGACATGTAGGCATGCGTGGTACGTGTCTCAAGCCCTCTATTATACTCGGGCTTTTGTGCCTGAGAGTCATGGTATTGCAGTCGCTGACAAGCTCTCCCTACTAAGACAGCATGCACGTACACGTACCGATTACACGTACATAATATGGGAGATGAATTGTACGAGCCAGCCTCAGACACGATGCACTGCGATTATGCACGCTGCTGGGGGAATTGAGCACACTAATCCCAGATGATGCCATCGACCGACATGTGCATCCAACTCACATCGGACCTGTCTGTCAAGCTCAAAGGGGGCTGCTCGTCCTCCCCATCCTCGTCTTTTGGTGGTGGCCTCGTACCAATCAGTCTCGTCGGAACGAGGTCAGCCGCGTCCGCCCGGTGACAACCTCGCAGATGCCGCTCCACAGTTATTCGTCATATTGCGGCAGACGGACATGCGTGAGTCAAGGCCAGGCTTTTATGCTGGGGAAAGGCCACGGTCAGAGCCAGAGTCAGAGGCAAACAAACAAGCAAACAAGCAAGCAAGCAAGCAAGCAGATGTACGGAAGGGGATAATGTAATGGATGTACGAGTATGTGCGCATGCACAGGAGGTAGGTAGGAATGGGAGAATGGAGCAACGGGCAGAAGCAGCATCACGAATTACGAGATACTCGACTCGTACTAGGCACTACGAGCATATGTAAGGTATATGTAGGGCGGCAGCATGGACAGGACGACGCTGTTCCACGTATGCCTCTGTGTACAAGGTGAATGGCGGCATCGATTGGTCGAGGCTGCGAGGCCTGTGGGTTATTCGCCAGATGTCAGATGAAGTGCATGAGCTTTGCTGCGAATACATATATGGTGGGGGTCTTGTTGGGCATCTATGCCTCTCCCCCGACTTTGCAAAAAAGAGCTTGCCAGAAAACTTCGTTTCTCATCCTCTTGCAAACCCAAGAACTCTAGCCGTCGACTTAGCGTTTCGAAGCTCCAGATTCGAGATCTCCCCTAGGCCCGTCTCGCGTGCCCTTCCGCTAGGTACCCGTTCCAGGCGTCGGAGATTCGGATCCGTCCGCTACTATCCACTGAAACCCCACGCCAGCATGGATTTTTTCCAACCAACATTTGCCAACCCAAAATCCCGTCGCATTCGGGCCTCAGACCGATCGACCCAGATCGTGCATCGCTGTCGGTTTGTGACAGGTATCTCGAGGCTAGCGCTCGTATTGCCACCTGTACGTATTGTGATTCGATGTGATTTGAATTTCTTTGTTATCCTTTTTTTCTCCTGACCGACTGGCTGACGGGGGAGGACGCCATCAGACTCAGACTACGAAAACAAGGCGGACGCCATTACATCATGCCAGCCGCCAACACCGTGACGCTGGACAATCTGTCCCAGAAGCTCCCCCAATGGCGGCCAGACGAGCAGAACCACCTGTACGCCGTCGTTGACATGGGCAGGTTAGTCGCCTGGGAGCTCTTCTGGTTGAACTGCTGGCACTGACAATGACACTAGCAATGGCATTCGCTTCAGCATCACTTCCCTGGCACCTCCCCGTGCTCGTCTTCTCACCCCGGTCTACTCTGCAAGAGAGGCCATCTCGCTGTTTGATGCCCTGACACCGTCCCCCTCCGGGCCTGTTTTCCCTACCGCAATCATAGAATCGGTGTCTTCTGCCATAGCACGCTTTCACCATCTTGCCGTCTCTCATGATGTCCCTCCCCAACATATCATGATGCTGGCTACTGAGGCCATGCGGCGGGCCGTCAACGCCCCTGAGATGCTAGATGCTATCGCAAAGGCCACTGGAGGACTGAGTGTTTCCATCCTTGATCCTCCCGTCGAGACACTACTTGGCGCCGTCATGGGATCGAGGAGTGGCCTCGGGGGTGTTCCTGGCGGTGCTCTGTTCCTTGACCTTGGGGGCGGAAGCGTGCAGATGACTTGGGTGGACACTAGCACTCAAGACTACGAAATAGAGGCAGCTCGTGCCGGAGGGAGCCTGCCTTATGGTGCCGCAAAGCTAATGCGTGTGCTACAAGAGAATCCCGAGCATGTGCGCGCTGCCGAGACGGCCAACCTAAGGGATGGCTTCCGGAAATTATACGCCGAACTATGCTCCAAGTTTTCCGCTCTACAAGCCATCAAGGCTGCAAACGAGACAGGAGAAGAGGTTCTCGTCGATGTTTACATGTGCGGTGGCGGATTCCGCGGCTACGGCAGCATGCTGATGCATGACGACCCTATCAGTCCCTACCCCATCTCGTCATCCAACACCTATGCTGTTCGTGGCTCGCGGTTCAAGGAGACAACCCGAATGCTGCACATGAACCAAAACTACGATGGTAAGATCTTTGGCTTGTCCAAGAGGCGCAGACAGCAGTTCCCTGCCATTGTCACCGTCGTCGAGGCTTTCATCGAAGCTGTTCCATACCTTGGTTGGGTCACCTTCTGCGGAGGGTCCAATCGACAAGGCGCTTTGATGATGAAGCTTCCCCAAGAAATTAGAGAGAGTAACCCTCTTGATGTCCTGGCCAATGTACGAGATGGTGAAAAAGAAGTTTTCGAAGCCATTCTGGGAAAACTATCAGAATCTCTTCCGTCGGACTTCGCCCACGCCCGCCTCCCCACCATCTTCAATACCGGTGCGGGCATGCTCTTCATTAGAGAGATCTGGCACCGCCACGGCCATGACGCAGACTCCAATACTGCCTTTGCCGTCCACGATGCCGTCTCTCGCGACACCGACTGCCCCGGCCTGACTCATCTTGTCCGCGCGCTCCTTGGCCTTGGCGTCGCCGCGAGATGGGGAGGCAACCTCGGACCTCTTGATGCCCAACTACACAAAGGCCTACATGGTATACTTGACGACAGGGGTGTCGATTCGTCTTTCTGGGCCCAGTACCTTGGTGCCGTCGCAAGTGTCCTAGCCACCATCTTCCCCGTCATGCCGAAGCAAGCGGGCCAAGTAATCGACGCTATCAGGTAAAGTTCCAAACCCAAACCTGCATTGACTTTTACATGACCAAAAGTCTAACCGTACACAGCTTCGAGTCACGCGTCGAATACAGAGAGGGCAAGAAGGACAAAGTACTGTTGAAGATTGGCTTAGCTAGCGAAGTTGCCCGACGTATCAACAAGGAGGATCTCATCGACCATGTCAACTCTGCGGCTAAAGTCAATGCAAAGCCCACCAAGACGATCGCAACACAAATAGTCATTCAATCATGATTCATTCATACTGTCTAATTTTCAATTTTTCTCAAGGTGAGCAGAAACAAGACAAACAAAACAACAAAAGAAAAAATATGAACCCGTAAACCCTCCCCCGAACACCAAAGCAGTGACGCCAATTTTTTTCATTTCCTAGTCATTCGTTCCATTTGCATTCTTGGTTGTCATCAAGTCGTAACTCATGAAGCATGTTTTTAGAAAGAGTAAAACATTTACTCGGCATCATCATCACAGTCGTCCTCAACTGCGTGCTTGGAGGACTTCGCCTTGGAAGGACGCTTCCTGGCGTTCATCTTCTTGAGCTCGTGGTTCACCACGAAGACACACAGCAGTTGATCAATCTCGCTCTTTGAAGACTGCAGTTTCTGATCTGATACAGGTGTTAGCATGGTTTCAATGACATGGCATCAAGCAGAAGCTTACAGTGATCTTTGCGAGCGTCGAGAAGTTGTTGGGCAGCCTCGCGGATTGCTCTGCTATGGCATGCTGCAGCAGGGTAAGTTGGAGACTTGAGCCAGTCCAGTGACATCTCCAAGCTTTTCTTTGTTCGGAATTGGTAGTGGTAAAACACCACCAAGAGGGGGAAGAAGCTGTCTGCGAGACGCTTATAGATCTGTCCCTGGATGGCAACTAGCAAGTTTGTTAGTACTCGTGCTCAGGCTCATTTCATTTGCTTCATCTCTCTTCTTTATCCTGCTTTGGGGCTACTTACTGTTCTGGGCAGACTCGCTCTTGCTGCTCGCCAGGCGGCCGATATGGGTCTTGAAACCCTGCAGGAGCTCTCGGTACATGAGGATGAGCAGCCACATACTCGCCCAGATGGCGATTCTATCTTGCGTCTTTGTTGGTAGTTGCTGCGCAATGCACTCGTCCATCTCCTTGAGAATGTCATGCTCCAGTGAGTAAATGGCTCGGCGGGCAATGTTTCTCAGCTGAGCCTGGACAGACAGTGGGAGAGTGGTGAGCTTGTTGGTCGGATCCAAGCACCAGAATGATCTTGCTTTCCAAATGCGGAAGAAGCAGTTCATTCTGTGGACTTTGTTGACGAGGTCATGCTGCGAGATACGGTTAGCCCGGTGATGACAGGTCACAAAGGGTCTTTTTTTTCATTGGGACATACCTTGGGAAGTCCCCAGCCCTCTTCCGAGTATGCAAACACGAAGCTCTGGACTGCTTGCTGAAAGTCGGACTTTTGCTCTGTCTGGATCTGGTTCTCAACCCATCTCTGCAGAAGCTGGTGGCTCGGAACGCAGTCTCGAGGGAAGTCGGCCTTTGTCAGGCTGCCCGTCTCCTCGGAGCCCCCCTGCGACCGGTAAGCCTGGACCGTGGCGCGCAGAGCCGGCAGGTTGGTGTCTGGGGTAAAGAAGACCGAGATCTCTCGGGGCTTTCCGGTGTAAAACCGGGGGCCGGAGCAAAGTTGCTCCTCATCTTTGGGATTGGTGGACCAAACATCTACACAAAAATGCACAGTCAGTACCCTGAACCAACGGCTTGCTCAAATGATGCACAATTTGCATTGTGCCGTGCGCCACATACCGGGGATCTTGCCCATTACGGGCCAAAACGTGGATGGTGTGGCGCGAGTGCAGGCCAGGTGAGAATGGTCTGGGAACGCCTTCCTGCACGTTGGGCAGACTCCACTATCATGGCACTGGAAGAGGATAATCTCAGCTTTCCTGTCATTCAATTGGGGGACCTGGGAGGTACAGTGACTTCTTACTCGGGTCTTAGACACGCGGCATGGCAGGCAGGCTCCACTCTTGCGGACGTCTGCCGTCTGGCCGGGGTCAACCAACTGCCGTTGCCTCTTCTCTAGGTCATTGCCAGATCGTCGACGCTTCAGCTTTGAGGACTGGTCGACGGCCCTTCTGAGGCGATCTTCTAGGCCTTGCAGGTGATGGGGGTAACCTTGGACCATGCCCTTGGAAGGGTCGGTCTGAGGGTAGGTCCACTCATCGTCTTGAGCCTGAACCTCCCTGAGGGAAGCCTCCGGGTGATAGTGGCCATCGTCTAGTGTCTCTAGGAAGGGAGAGGACCCCGAGTGGTCGGAGGGCGAGGTGCTGCCACCACCCTGGACCAGGTCCGGAGGGGTCTGACCGGCCGAGTAGTCAGACGTG
Source organism: Trichoderma atrobrunneum (assembly GCA_003439915.1). Taxonomy (NCBI): domain Eukaryota; kingdom Fungi; phylum Ascomycota; class Sordariomycetes; order Hypocreales; family Hypocreaceae; genus Trichoderma; species Trichoderma atrobrunneum. Next base: position 32,460 of record PNRQ01000081.1, read on the forward strand.
AGTCCATCGTCAGACGAGTACGAAGGCATGTCGAAGAAATCCCTATCGGACTCAAGAGTAAGGTCTCTAATGAAGGATGGGATGTCGGTGATGATCCTGCTAAGGGATTGCTTGCGGAGATGGTGATGGGAAGAAGGATCAGATGTCTTAGCGTCCCCGGAGTACGCTTGCCAGTCGAAGACCTGGTGGAAGAGCTCCTCTAGCTCCGGGGAAGGGGAGAGACGGGGGTTTTCAAGTTCCATCCGGGTCATGTCCCGAGGGAAATCCATGTTGATATCCGTGTAAGTCACGGGATGCAGTGGGACCTTGCCTAGCTACCAGGACGAATTGAAGCAGGTGGCTTCCTGTCAGATGGACGATAAGGTGAAGATGCCCAATGTCCCAGGTCTTTTGTGTAAGATTTGTCTGCTTCAGGAACTCTGCCTGACACAAGAGAATTATAGATTTGGCATCCAAGGGGACTCTGGGTTCGTCCTGCGACTTACACCACCATCGGATGTGCATTCTCGGTGGAAGCTGGGGACTTGATTGGTCAATCCGCCTGTGGACCCCCTCTCTTCTGACCAATAACAGCCCTGTCTTTCACCGATTTTGACCACCGACCAGGACTTGGGCCATTAGCGCGAATGTCAGGTGACTCCCCGCGAGACTCTCCGGACGTCTCCAATGGGACGATACTGCGAATCCATGGAGAGGGCAAAGCCGAATAAACTCATTTTGGCCCGGATGTGGCCTGTTGTGTCCAGCAGAGTGCTCGGATGGCCTGTGGAAGCGTTGGGGCGGGATAAATGGGCGGTTTGGCGAGGCGTGACCGGATGCTCCTCCTCGACTTTGGATCGCGGGGCAGACGACGGTATGGTGAATCTGATGGTGATGAAAAACGGCCGAAATCTTGTCCTATGGGATTTCCAGCTACTCAGCTGTCTGATTTATGACTGCGGGCACCAATTGGGGAGTTTCCAAGCTCTTTTCCTCCCCTGATAAACTCTGTTTCGAGCGCGATGGGGAGAGGTCCAGCGGGTTGTCCGTGGGGTGGGAAGAGCCGCCTCAATGGGTGGCCACGTTGAATAGAGTTGACATGAAACGCTTCCGGGCGCTGATGAGTGACACGTCCAACATGATGATGAGTCGATTAAAACAAGAAACGAAAAGAAACGAAACAACGACGGCAAGAGAGGGTGAGAAAGAGAGAAAACTCTGTTACGAGGAAAACATTTTTTGGCCGAGAACCGGGGGGGCGAACGATCTACTTAAAAGAGGGTGTTGGGCAGAAGGCTTTAAAAAAAAAGTAAAAGCCGGTGACTACTACGGACTTGGGCAACGTTTACGACTTAATACGGTCCTTGCTACTGCTTGCTACTACTACTACCACTTTTTGCTACTTTGTCTCCCTGCCAAAGAGCTAAGGTGTAAGAGTATGTGGTGCTACTCTCTCTAGCTCCGAGTCTTAGAGAGGGCCGCTATACTGTTTTGGAAACCGGATTGGTCGGGGTGAGTTTTTGTTTTTTGGGGCCTAAGGGATAAAGTGAATCCTGATTTGCGTTGTTCCGGCGTCAGATTTGTCGATCTACGATCTGCCCTCCTCTACTGTTTGATATGGGGTGGGGGGGAAGAGAGAGGGGAGCGTTTACAGGTAAGGCGAGATAGGTAAGGTAGGCTACTAAGGCAGGCAAGCTTGTGTGGATCAGGGCATTTGTTTTCTCATTTTCATATATCTGCCTAGTACACCTGCACTCGTGACGTTGCGGGGCTGCAGTAGTGCTACAGCTGCGGAAAAATAAAGAGAACGGGAGGGAAAAGGACTGGGACTTTGAGCTACGTGTTTTTGTTGAAAGGGCGTTTCGAATCGCTTACTGCGGGTGGCTAAGAGGTGTCCATGCTAGTACGGTATGTTTAGGTTTGGGGGCCAGGGGGACGCTACTTTTGCAGCAGCTGCTTTTGATCTTGTGATAGGACGGAAGGGCAGCAATGATAAAGCGCGTTTCTGTTTTAGCCGGGATTCTTTTTCTTTGTAAGTTCTCCACCAGCTCAGAGGTACCAAGAGAGAACGAGGCGGTAGAGAAAAATGCGGAGTAAGAGACAGATAAACACCTGGAGTATCTCAAGTTTAAAATGTTCTTTGTTGTTAGGCGCTCAAGACGAAGTTGCAGTTTGAGGTTAATAAATCGCCAGATTTACAATGCGACTTCTCATATTTCTCTTTTTTGGCGAGCGAGGATTAATCCCGTTGGGTTTTTCTCGTTTACGCGCTGCACCGTCGATTGGACGCCGAAAGGCGGTTCCACCGAATTAGGCAATTTTCGAGATGTGGGTCTGGCTTGTGATTCCCAGTATCCTGGGCCGTGGAGGCAGATGCAGCATGTATGTATGTATGTACAGTAATTAACAGTAGAGGGATGTGGGATGGATTTGTTTTTTAAGGGTGGAGAAGGGGGAAATGCTTTGGCGCTGCTCTCTGTTTTTGAGGACAGCTCTTTGCTGTAGCTTATTCGGTGGATAAGGATGAATGGTGATTATGCCTCCCATTGGTGTCAACCACTAGTCCTACGCGTCTCCTCCACGGGCGTTGCAGCTTTTTTTGCCTCTCTTCTCTGATCCTATGGTTTTTCGCTGCGCCTGAAATTGCTGGAGCCCCAGCACCGAAAAAAAGGCGGCGGAAAACTTGTTAGCAAAAGCCGGACTTACGACTAGAGTAGCGCGCAGGCACCGCCCTATTAGATTAGCTCTTTGCTTGTGCAAATGAAAACATTGCCAGAGATTTCGTCGCTCTAGTCTGAGGCAATTTGTTCTCCGCACCAGCTAATCGGATTATCTGGAACCGCGTCCATGGACCAGTGCGCGCGGATTGAGTTCAGGTTTAGTCTCCAGTTGCCGGGTAGCATAGTTTCATGTTTCCCAGTTATTTGTTGTCGGGGCGGGTTTCCACTTGGGAAGCGCGGAATATAGCCCAATCGCGACTGCTGGAGGAGGATTTGTTGTTTTTCTTTCCTCTTCCATTGCGGCTCTAAATGTGTATTTTAAGCCAACCACCTTCTTTTGTTGTTTACATCCATCTCACCTCATCTGGCATAGAGAGCAACGGTATAAATAGCATCAAGTACAGTATGTAGTACTAGGCGGGGTGTGCTCAGGATAAGATTGACGCCTGGCTGTCAGCAACACACAGCTTCAACAAAGGGCGCGCGATCCGCGAATCAGAGGCTCCACACGTTCTTAATAATCAGGGCAAGGTTTGATGGCTTGGGCGCAGAACCCCATCACGTTTTGTGGCGCAGACCTGACGTTTGCCTTACTTTGCTCCGGTTGTTGAGGGGGAGGCAGTTTAAGGAAAAAGAGCGAGGAGAAAACATACACCCCTTTATTTTTATGAAATGGAGGGAGGGAAAAATTGCTCAGTTTGGGAGTCCTTTTGGAAATACTCGTAACAGTGGCTCCTGGTCTCTCCCCCCGGTACTTGGCGCTCAGGTAGAAGCAATATTGACTGTCGGAGCTTGTTGAATACGGAGGCCGGCGATGCGACCCTGAAGGTTTTCCTGCAATCGGCACCGTGCTACCGGTCGTAGTGGCGAGAAGACATGTAAATCAAGTGACTGAGCCACGCGTCGACGTCAAAAGGGCTTGAGAAATACGAACATGATCGTCACGACATACGAGTACGACGATGTTCTGTCAACTGTCCCTTTTGAAGGGAGTCCAAGAAGGATACCAAGAAGGATATACGGCACAGGCCGCGTGCTCTCTGGGGTTTCCAAAGCCTCCAGCTCCGACTAGCCGTCTTGTCCGCTGTGCTGTGCCGGCGCGAAAGGCACCATGTGGTGCTTGTGCATACTTGTACTCCGTGTATGGAATATATACCTTTATAAATAATATTGGCAATGGCAGTGCTGGGAGGGGGACAGCCCACGTGTTGAGGCTGTGATACGATGCTTTTGCGCTCGAGTGGTGAGCTTCTAACAGCAACCCCGGCGCTTCGTCTTCTCGAAGGGCATGGATCCTGGAGAGCGGCGTTGGTGGTAGTGAGTACCGAGCAATACTACCTTCGGTTAGTAGTTGCACGCTTGGATCTCAACTCAATCAGAACAAAAGAGTTCGCAGGGAAGATGAAAAATAACCAGCCAGATTGGCGCAGGCCGTGGGTATTAATCTCCTTTTCTTTCTAGAATTTCCACGGACTAGATGCCAGCATCAGCCCCCTTTGATCTGAGCATCAGTGCGCGTACAAGCCCCGGCAGGGTCTGGCACGTATTTCATTAGGGTCCTCGTATGTTCAAGATGCAAATCTGCGCACCATGTTGTGTGAGGGCCGGGGGTTGACGTTGGGAGGTGCAGCAGGCGGAGAATGAGGGAGATCCTGATTTTAAGGCCCGACCAGGGAATCTCCTGACCAGGCGGGGTGCTCATGTACACGGCTGGTCATGGGTACATGTACATGCCATGTTCCAACAGGTACGGGGCTGCTTCAGCTGGACCCTGATGGATTGCCTGAGGAGCTGCCAGAAGGAACGTGGCACAGCTCTGGAAGCAGGTACTGGCTGGACGAAGCCCTGCACGGGGGGACCTGAGGTTACATGTACATGCTGCCGGGCCCCTGGGACGGTTTTACCTTGGGATTGCGAACAATGCACGTCCGTATTGTCTTGCACCTACCGGACCTGTACGAGCGGATGAACTGTCTGTCTGTCTGGTAGGTACGACATACGGAATACGGATGCCGAGCGCGAGCCCAGCATGCATTGATCTAGGGCAGATATTATTACCAACCAAGTCATCCATCCATTCAATGTCCCGTCAGCTCAGCAATTTCGTAGTGCTGGACGGCGTAATATACCTCCATCCAACATAAGGTACTGTAAGGACTCGGGAGGTAACCAGTCTAGAACATCAACAGCTACATGTATGTACTTGGATATTTTAGCAGCATAGAAAATACTGTACCTGTTCTGGTCCTCATGGCGTCATTTACATTGCGGGCGTGCGAATCCGTCAAATGCTTATTTTTGTGCAGCCATGGAACAAGCAAGCCACCACCTCGCCCTTCAAGCTTCGCCTTGTACCTCCTACCGCTCTGGTACACCGACAACATGCATCGTAGAGATGGATTGATGTAGCGGGAGTAGATACAGTCATGTACTGTGCTGCAGTTACAGACTTACAGTACGGCAGGAACGCGGCAAAGGCCACGGGCTGCTGCTCATTTGCTGCTCAGCTGCCTAGTCCACGCCTAGTCACCTAGTGCAACCACGACTTTTTTTTCTCTCCGAATCATGGCGCACAAATGTGAGCATCATGGCCCATTAACGCACCCCTGAGCAGGACCGTGTGTCCCACCAGGCGGACCCTATTTGACATCCATGGACCATGGATCAAAAATAGCGACGCAGGGAGTGGGCCGTCTCCGAGATGTGCGCGCTGGGGTTCCTGACAATGGGGCAAATTCAGGTGCTGCAGCCCTCTGGCTTGTGGCCCTACTAACGACTAACTGAGCCCATCAGCTGCAGGTGCTGATGACGGGCAAACAGCCGCTCATGATATACCCCGAACCGTCGTCGTCTCAACAGAGGCCCCATCGTGCCAAATCAATACGGCGTCTGTTGTGCTCTCTGCTGTCTACTCGGCCTGGTATATATACTCGTACCAACGACACCGGCCGGGCTGTCTGTCGTCGTCGTCGTCTTCCCCCCCAAGCACGCACGTCAATACGAAGACAAGGGCCCGTCACTAGTAAGCGATGAGACACGATTCCACAGGAACTGCTCCCTGTCCCTGCTGAGGCACCCAAAAAAGGTCTCCCCTTTGCCGAGAGAAAAAAAACGTCATCGGGTCTCCACCAAGTAGCCTCAAGCCCCGTCGCTCACCTCGATCCAGACACCACGAGAGTCAGTAATCGTCGTCGACAGAAAACGCCGTTCCGCACGCCTCTTCGGACTTTGTTTGCTCTGCGCCCCCGGGAGCAGTCGACTTTCTTTCCGCCGTCTTTACCGAGAGAATCTCACTAGGGACCTCCTCTTTGGCCGTTCGGGACTGATCCTATCCACACAGGGGGTGTGAGCTTTCCGAGATCCAAGTCCTCCTCCTGTACGTACTGTGCTGTGGTGGACTGCCCTGCCGCAGCTCAGCATTCTGCCACGCTCAGCTTTGCTCGACAAATCGAAATCCACTTGGAGCGATCCACTTGACGTTGTTCGCTCGATATATACAAGAGCCCTCCCTCTGCTGATTCTGGTACGTACGTAGCAAGCTGCTTGCTGCGGACGGACAGGTCATATCAGCCCAATATGACTTCCAGTAAGTCCCTTCGAGCCACTCTTCTACCCTCTCTTTCCTTCCGATCCCATTCGCAAAATGGCCCCGAATTGAAACCGAAATCCGATTCCGACTCGTCTGTTCGAAAGGCCCTTCGCGACAATGGCCAGCCCCCGGCCGACGGGCCGCAAAAGATCTTGGAGCCCATCGTCGAGGGGAGCTCCGATCCGGAACCGCCTCCAACCAGACCACGGGCCAAATCGAAGACTAAACCTTGGAGCACTCGAATCTCATCCTTGATTCCGTCGCTTACAATCCAAACCACAGACCCCCGTCCCATGTCTATTCAGAGGAAGCCCATCACCAGCATGGCGCCTCCATCACAACCACCGCCGCCACCACCACCGGCAGCACCCCCTGTTGCTTCGCTCGATCCTCCTGTTGAATCCATCCATTATTCTCCTGCTGATTCTTTCGACGCTCCTCCTGCGCCTTTCGATCCTCCTCCTCCACCCCCCTCGGGGCCTCCACCACCACCTCCTCCGCAGCCGCCATTGTACTCAGTGGCCGAGTCAACGAGCTCCTCTAGTTTGACCGGCGATAGTCCAACTCTTTTTGAATCAGACCACCAGCACTCTGATACATCGTCTTTTCCACCCCCGCAGCATAGTCCTCCGACACCTCCAAAGACTGAGGTCTATTATCCTGCTTCAGAAACACCGGCCGTCGCATCTCAGATTTCGCTTCTCGTAATGCCGCAGTCTGACGTTATTAGCCCGTTGGATGAAGCCGACGTCACTCCGCAGATCATGGACCCCACGCCACCTTCACCCTCTGTTTATTCCGCGACGAACACAAATACCCCCGTCGTTGACCGCGATATACCAGTTCCAGCACTCCCTATTATTGATTTCGACTCTGAAATTGACACTCAGCTCCGCGTCAACCCCGTCATTATGGACCCTACTCCACCGTCGCCTAGACCAGAGAGGTCGTCTTTTGGAGTCATTGACGAAAATATTGGATTGAGCCGCAATTCGGCTGAGAACAGCGAGGACTCCTTTAGACGGGACCTGCCGCCGAATGGGAATGGAAATGTTGAAATCAATGTGAGCAGGCAACGGAGCATCTCTTTTTCGGAGCGGAAAGACTCTCTCCCTCCCATGCAAGGTCTGAGGACTCGACAGACAGCACCTCTGCCTGAACCCAGGGGACGAAGCGTCTCTGCACGAGTCAACTCGCAACTCATAGATGGATCAAGGCTTTCTACGTCCACAAACTTACGGCCTGTGTCTGGCATTAGCCAGAGCCCGACGAGGAGAAAGCTGCGGCGAAGTTGGATGCCTGGTAGATCCCGCTCCAACTCCATGGACGCCAACCATGGTCATAATTTGGCTGCCTGGGTCATATCTGAAGACAACAAAACGGAATACAACCCAACTTTCCTGAAAACTGGAGAAAAGGTTCCTGAGCTCTGGAATGAGAACGGTGAAGTTCTTGTCTATTTGTACCCGAAATCTACCGGGCGTGGACCGTCCTTCAAAGTTCCAGAGTTTACTGTGAGCTCTTCCTTTGTTTTCAATGAACTCATTCGAACAGAGCTGGAGTCTCCCACAGCCGCTAGAGCCCGAGCTAGAAACTCTATAGGAAGAGACAGTCTTAGCACTGATGATGCTTCGCGAGTCTCATCTCCAACGATTCCGATGGATACCTACTCGGATTATTTGCACCTCTATCTGCCCCCTTCACCATCAAACGCCTCATCAAGTTCGTTGACAGTGCCCGCCGCGGATAACTCAAAGACAGAATTGGAACGTCTGATTGCAATTCGAAACCTATTCGCCTTCCTTACAGGCCAACCTCTTGTGGGAACTCCGGAACGGCCAAGGACCTTTCATGCCTTCCTCCAGATTTCGGATCTCTTGCAGGAGTTTGCTTTCTCCGGCGCTGATGGCTATACTTTTGGCAATGCCGTCGACTTGAGTTTCGGCTTCTACTCGGAGTCACTAGGTCTCGGAGACTGTCGTCACAGCCGAGAGCAGACAATTGAGGCCCTTATTCTGGGTGAACGCATGCGGTCTGTTGAGCTCTATAACGAGGCTTTTGCACATGCAGCAGGAAAATATTCAGCTATCATGGACCTCCGCCTGCCTTTGTTTCAACAAGTTTCTCCCATCACCCGCCAACGGCTCGAAAGAGCTCATTTGGATCTTGTTAACCGCCAACACAGCGTGAATGAACAGCTTGAGCAGTTTGAATTTCCATCTCTCTTTGCAGGCATCGCAAATTCGTCATCTATACCTGAACTTAAGCAGGTTCGCTTTAAGATTTGGCGGAACTCGTTTAGTCGGATGAGGCAGTTTGTCTTGAATTACTACAAGACTGCATTTGGTAGCTGGCCTCCTAAAGCCAGCAGCAAGAAGAATCCGTTTGCAGAGAGCGGCCTGAACCGAATAGTGCTGAAAACTTTGTATTCAGACCATTGTGCCCTCTATGACTTGCTCGTGGATCGGAACAGCCTGACGTCAAGAGTTATTGATGAGGTGCCGACAGTCTCCAATGAAGCCGACGAGATGATGACATCAGCTCTTCGCAACATTGAATCTGAATTTGATCGTTCCAGGCCTCCAGTGCTACCTCCTATTCCTTTTGATCTCCCTCTGATTCCATCAATGGTGGCGATTCTTGAGACCTACAACACTCTTTCCCCCAAAGAGCAAGCAAAGTTCGACAAGAAAGTGAAGGAGCCTGAAATGCTTCTGGTGTTGAACAACGCCTACAACTACGACACTGCTAGTCTCCGACTTCCGTTCCTTGATGCCTTTAAGGAATTCGAGGCTCGGGAGTCTAAGGGAAAGACGGCTCAAGATCTCGCCGACCAGCGCATTGGCTATTTCCTCTTCCTCTATGTTGTTCTTCAGTCGCTTCCCACGTTGGTCGTGGATGCTCCCGACCTCAAGTATGCCGAAGGAGTAGAGTACTTTCTGTGCCAGCCGCCTATCGGCAACCCCCCTTGGGTTGACGACAAGCAGGTCCGAAAAATGTGGTATGAGGTTGCCGGAGGAGGCGGCTATGTCGAACTATCTGCGGATGCCGTCATGTTTAGTGTGGAAGCGATATACCACAGAAGTCACTGTTGGCTGGCTGCAAAGATTTGGGAGGAAATGGGTAACTCGGCCACCCCGCCGCTGGAAGAGCCAGCATTAGAACCTCTTGAGCCCCCTCGCCCGATCTTCCAGGAGAGCGAAGGCGCACTTGGCAACGGAACGGGCCCCCTCTCTGGCCAAAGCACCCCATCGCCGCCTCCTGGATCGCCCCAGCTACGCCCTCGACCGCGAAATCTCTCGCCGGGCGGCCGCCGCACTAACAACGCATACCGCTCTAGTATCATCATGGGTCTGGAACCAGTACCTCTGGAGCCGCCCAATGTCTTCGGTGCTCACCAGCGAAGCAGCTCCCTTGGCCCACGGCCTCCCAGCAGCCGCATTTCTAACCGGAGCTCGTCTGTTGGCAATCTTGTGGGTCTGAACACCCCTCGAGTTTCGAGACCGCCCTCTCCCGCTCGAGTTGCCGCAACAGCTGGAACCACTTTTGATGATATCTTGGGAGAATCACAAAAGAAGAAGCCTGCTACCAAGAAGAAGGGTAGATTCTTCTAGTTTCACGAGCTCCCCTCCTTTCTCTCCTTTTTCCTCCTCATTCACTCCTTTCCCCTTCCTTTTCCCCTTTCTCTCCTTTCTTCTTTATAACATCCTTTTCTCTTCCGTTCTCTTCCTTCCTCTTTTTAACAAACGACTGAGGCATCTGCGACAAATCTTGTTTGCTTTATTTTCTTTATTTTCATTACTTTCATCACACACTTTTGCATACTTAAAAAGTTTTATTCATCTGTTGAGGCTGGGAATTTCGGCGCTTCTGGCGGTTTCTTCTTTTCTTTTCTTTTTCTTCTTTTTTTTTAAACGGATCCACATACACATCTAGAGCTGGATTTTTCTTTTTTCTTTTTTCCTTTAATTTGGCACATCGCCCGTTGGCACGACGCCACGAAGAAAGTCAGGACAAGTGACCGAAAAACAAAAGGGGTGACTTAGAGGTCCTGACCAGAACGATTTTGTTAGAAGGGGGAAACAGCGCAAGGCTAGGCACGCGCACAAGCAAGCAAGCAAAGCAAGCATGCAGAAATTAGCAAGCGAGCGACAAGCAGGCATGAATCATGACAAAGTTTTCTAGACATAATTGCATAGTAATTGTTTTAAACTCTGCTGTCTATTACCGCATAATATAAAATATGGGCTTTTTGTTATGTACTGCACTTACATCATATACATGGCGGTGCATCTATTGGTCTAGTATTTACTACTATGGCTACGTTTCTCAAGTATCTTCTACTATGGCTACGTTTCTCAAGTATCTGCTACTATAGCTACATTCTTCTAGTATGTACAACACGGGATACTGGATAGCACAATAGGAGTGCTGAATCATTCCCATTGTAGAGCAGATGTAGATATAACACACAATGGTTGATATCCTTGACGAGAAATGTCTCCATTGTGATTTACATGGTTCAATCTGAGGAGCGTAAAACTATTAAATCCTATTTGTTGTCGTGGTATCGTGACTTGTCTCTCGCTCCCCCTTTCCTTTCGTCTTTCTCGCAGTTTAACCCAATTGACCTCCTGCCATTAATCAAAAGAAGCTTCTTATTCAAAGAAGAACATAACAGTAATAAAAATAGATAAATAAATCACGCTGCTTCGATGCGTCGCCATCTTCCTCTCTCGGTGTGCCACCACTTCTCCTTCTCCTTCTTGTCAGCCACCTCGCCCTCTTTCTGGTTCCAGCGTCCTGTGCATCCTTCTCTGCCGCCGGAGAGTGCCTCCCCACCGTCGCCCACGAGATCAATCACGTCGACGAGGCCGCCCTGATCGTCTGTGGCTCCATCGTCGGGCAGCAGATGATATGATATCTTGCTGCCCAGGGTGCCGACGAAACCAACGACCCCAATCGTCTGGTTGACCAGTCCGTCGTCGTCGGTGATGTTGAAAGTGAAGCGCGGGGTATCGTGTGCGGCCTCGAGGCGGGCCTGGGCTGCTAGACGAGCCTTTTGGAGGTCGGTGCCCGGCGAGGCGGGCGAGTAGATGGTTGACGGGAGAGACATTGTCGTTGCGGACTTGTGGATGGGGGAGATTGGCGATGACGGGGCGCTGAAGGATCCGGAGGCCGGGATGCCGCCGATGCCGTGCTGGCGGAAGAAGCGGTCGTTGGGGAGGCAGATTTGCTCGACGGGGCGGCAGAGGGCTTGGAAGCGGCCCTCGGGGTCGTTGGGGGTTCGGAGCGTGGTGAGGGACGGGAAACCACCGGCTTCGATGCTGCGGGCGAGGATGTCGTCTGCGGTGTTTGTGGTGGCGGGATGGCTGGTGATGTCCCAGTGGAGCTTGACGATGGTGGATGAGGCGAGGTAGGGCATCATCCAGAGCGCAAAGGAGTCGGTCTCGGGCATCACGGGGGGAAGGATTGTGCGAGAGAAAAGGATTTGAGCGCCGGGAGGTAGGAGAAGATACGGGCGAGGGCCGGGAGGGACGTGAGAGGCGTGTTTCGGAGTTCGAGATGCTGCAGATGCGACGTGTTGCTACGGGTGGCGAAAGCGGTAAGGCCGTTAGAAGTGATGCCGACGATGCGGGACAGAATCAGGGTCTTGAGTGGCGGTAGTGAGAGGAGATTATTATCGTTGAAGGCGTTGGGAGGGAGATTGCAGAGATGGAGGTGTTGGAGCTTAGGGAGGAACGTCAATGTTCTCGATAGGAGTCTATGAGGAGCCAGCGTGGCGCCCGGTTGGCAGAGTATCGACAGCTTGGTCAAAGAGGACCAGTTTCGATGGCTGCCCAGGAACGCGTCTCCTTGATATGGCTCCAACATAGAAGGTCCGCTTTGCACCCGTTGTTTAGATGGAGAGTCCGTACGCTGCCCCTGTGGCACAGGTGCAGGTTCTAAAACCCAAGTCATGTCCTTCAGCGCCCTCCTTGTCGACAGCGCGTGGAATATCTTCTTGAACGAGTGGTCGTAGTTTGGCGTTGGGCCCGATAGCCTCTCCAGCTTCGGACAAGCCATGATCAATGTAGCCACTCGGTCTTCATATTGCTCCAGCCACTGCATGCCCTTGGAGGAAGACCAATTCAACGGCGGTTCTGGGTATGGAACTTTTAACGAGCGTACTAATACAGCGATGTCTGGGTTGGAGCGTAGAGTGCGTCGTAGCATGGCCATACGATTGCCTTGGTTTTGCTTAAACTTCTTCTTGTGCGCAGCTGAGTCTGAGCCTACTAACTGGATGTCTCCGTATCTGTACATCCTCAACGGTTAGACGTGTAACAAGGTAGGGATAGAATGAATTGTAATATAGTAGGGACCACTTACAAGGCCGCGCGGGCGTGCTTATACCATCTCTTGCTGCAAAGCGCGGCGCTGCATAGATCTCGCATCATGCATGTCGCACAGCTGTCACTATTCTTATCCAAGTGTAGGCCCCTCAATGCCTGGAGGACCAAGTCGAGGACCTCGCCAGGCAAGAGACCGAAGACCTCACCGGGCTGTCTGTCAGGCCTGAAGGCCGTTCGAATTGGGGACGACAGATAGACGCTTTCGCGCACCCAGCTGCTCGTCTCCAACGTGTTCAAGTTCATCCTGTTCCCTGTTGACGCTGCCCGTCTCCTCGGACCCGCGATGCCTTCATGAGCAATAGCTGTGGGAGATGTCGGCGGCGTGTAGTTGCTGTTACCGCCGCTGCCGCCGACACCACCGCCGCCGCTACTGGGGTTTCCAGATGTGCCTGCCAGCTTTTTGGGTCGCTTCAATGTCGTGTGGAAGTTTTCCAGAGATCTATCCTGGAACCTTGATGATGCATTTTGGGGACCTGGATATGCTGGATGCTGCACCGACGGTTGACTCGCCGCCCTTGTCGTTCGACCCATGCGTGACACGTGCTCATTGCTCTTTGCATCTGCGCTGCCGTCCGAAGCCTCATCAATAGAATAAAGATCCGCCGCGGTGAAGGCCGGTGGGAGAGGGAAGGCCTTAATGGTGGCCGTCGAAGTCATGATGCCGGGTCTCGCTGTAGTTTAGCACATAAAGATCTAGCACGCAGTTCATCATGCAAGAAAAAAAAATGCGTACAGAAGGGTAGCAGCAGCAACACGTGGGGAAAGTAATTAAAGAACCCCGTGATATTCAGCCTGAATGTTGGTTCTGGGGTTCTTTGCCTCTTTCAACCTCTCTCTGTTTGTCACTCTTGCTCTCTCTCTCTCACTCTGGGCTTGTCGAACTGCCAAATGTACTCGTAAGAACGATCAGCTGAACGATCAGCGTCCCCTTCAAGGGTTTTGGAGGAGCAAGCAGGCTAGTAGTAGCGAAGCCTGGGGCAAAAGGGGCGGAGAAGCACATCTTTTTGATTGATTCTCCCGGGGTGGTCACCCATGACGGATGCCCAGGCCGGGCTCTCTCTCACTTTCACCTGTTACCACGAAGAGGCAAGCTTCCTTTCTTTTTTCCCTCCATCTCTTTTTTCACTTTCGACTACCCTGACGGCCAGGAAGCCAGGCGTCCCAGCTCCACGAATCACTGGCCTAAGTGCCCTTGCCATCCCTAGTTTAGAGACTTTTGATGCAGGTACATGTGCTCGCGCTGCAGACTGAGGGTCGACTGCCGAGCCAGGTACAGGCACCGATCCAGGGGTAAATTTGTGGGATTTAATCAAAAAGCCACCCCATCCCAATGCTCCGTGGGACAAGCAAGTAGCTTCTTGGCCCGCTATTCGTATTTATAATTTGCCCTTTTCACCCGAGACATGGGGTGGAGCGGCCGATAATTCGTGTTTGCCCGGATCGGGAAATGTCCAATACTGGCACTAGCGAGCAAATCCTTGACAGGGCAGCTTTTGGGATGATTCGACCGGCCTTCGCTTCCAAGACAAGAAACCGATGGGACGCGAGATTCATTTGATGCCAATTCCAGCGGTCGTGTCGACGGTTGTGAGTACGAGACGAGCAAATCATCCCACCCGAATGTCTCGCGAATACTAGCTGTTCGTGTCTTCAAATTTGTAAATCCGGTGGAGCCCAATCACACAAAATATCTGTCTTTCTCTCTGTCTTCACACCTAGGCAAACAGACCATTTTCTGTTAGGCTCGGGGCTGAAGGCCTAGACTCGCCATTCTCAGCCGCCGCCGTGTTTGGATTCTGAATAGCTGGCCAGCAGAGGCCCGTGCCCTGGATCAGCTTGAGAGCAATCCGTCGATGCAGATTCAGCCGCATGGCGTCTACATGCGGCTGTCACTGGTTCCCAGCCGGGAGGCGCACTAAACACGTGGGCTATGGCACACGGCGCTGTTCTTCGAGATTCTTATTCGACGCGAGGCGCATTCCAGTGCAGTGGTTTGTCTTAGTCTGGACAGTGTGTGCCATGGCTGAGATGAGTAACAAGCAGGACCATGTTCTAGCTGCATGGCGGAATCACTTTCAGCTTGGAGTAAGGCGTTTTTAGATGAATGCTCATGTCTCACTGTCGTCTGCGATCTCCTAGCCCACAAAAGGATTCATTTGCTGACCAGAGCGCCCGTCATCCTTGCATAATGAAGCAGGAATGCGAGGGTTGAAACAACGATTTGGGCGTACTTGCACTCCCTTCTGCCAAGGTATCTCCCGATGAAAGGGTAAGAGAAACAAGGAATAAGAAGAAGAAGCAACAAAGAAAAGAAAAAGGGAGCACATAGTTGAAATCCAAGCGGAGAGAACTCGCGTAGTGGAACGTATTTGCCCACGAGTGAATCACTTGAAGTGCAAATTTCTGTAACCGCCGTACCATCGACGATTGCCAGGAATTCATTATGATAGCACAGCTATCTTTATAAACCCTAACCTAAGTTCATGCCGACATATTCAGAAAATAATCATCGGCTGGTATCACAGTCCTACCTGTAAATGGTCCAAGTCATTGCTGTACAAAAGCTTTCTTCTAATCAGCTGCAAAACGAACTCGCCTAGCTGGCTGAGATATCACTTCCTGCTTGGATATCGCCGCGTTTTCGTCTGTCTTCATTCCTTCACTTCCTGGACCGACTTCATAGGGCCTTTTCTTTTGATGCACCGGTAATCTCTTGTCCGGTGTGCGGTTCTCATCTAAAATAATATCCTCATCTGGGTGGCTTGTGACTCCGAAACCTCTGCCGAATACAGCTTGTGCAGTATGTAACGTAGCCATTTGTGAAGTGTAGCTGTCACCGATTGAGGCCATTGGGTTAACCTTGGTATTCTTGATCCAATTGAAGATCGGCCGCACATCTAGAATGGATTTGACGTGGCGATGTTCTGCCTGCGTCATTTGTCCCTTGCGTTCGAGGATAACTTCATCCAAGCTATTCTTCAGCACAAGCGTTTCAACCCAGACTGGTTTCTTCTGACTGATTCGTCGGGCACGACCTATTGCCTGTGCTTCGACCTGTGGATTCAACACGGGATTGATGAAGTAGATTCGAGATGCTTCTCGCATGTCGAGGCCGAACGCTGCTTGGGAGATATCCATAAGGAGGATTCTACGTCTGATTAGGCGGCAAGTCCTGCAAATTGGGCCTTGAGAGTCACTCACCTGAATTTATCATTGTGATTGAAGGTATTGACATATTGTGCTCTCCTTTCTGCCTTTAAAGACCTGGCGTAGATCAAGTGTTGAATTTGAAGCTGCCGGAAGTTAGTACGGTTCCAATCTCGAGTCGCTGATCAAGTACGAACCACGTCAAGCATGCTAGCTAGATACCATGCTACGTTATCATTTTCGTAGAAAACAATTATCTTCTCCTCCTCTTGGTATTTGACTAAATTGTCAATCAAGTAAGAGAGCTTTGCAGATACGGTCGCCGTAATTTTTGTCTGTTCAAGAGGTCCAACAAAACTTTCAGCGGCGAGGGTCCTCGGTTCAATACCATTGACACCGTGAGAGCGTGCCTTCTTTGGGCTATCATCGCCCAGTTTCGTATTACCGGCGAGTGTCTCGGAGGATTTCTCTTTTGACTTGGAATCTTTCTCGGGTGCTGCCGCGTCTAGTAGTTTGATTCGTTCGAGTGTACCTTCTGAAATAAGTTCGCCATTCAAAAGGGAGTTTAGCTTCTCTTCGCTTCCAGCCGCATTGTAAATTAGTTTCTGAAGGGATAGCAGCATGCTTGTGGAGGTACATATGCCGTTCTCCGCAGATGCACCATCAAGGGACCAGGATTCACCAGCATTGCCAGGAAAGCCCGTAACCGACACGGCCATTTCGTGGAATTGGTTCGTTAGATTTCTCAGCTTATTTGCCATTGCCAAGTTGCCGAATTGGATGGCCTCCTGGAGTAATGATTCATCTTCGGGACTGATAGGAACCTTTCGCTCCGCTAAGAATTTCTCAGCTGTTTCCACAGACTTGGCGATGACATCAGCAGTAAAGAAAGATCCTCCAAAAAGCTCGCTTGTTTTAAATTCTGTACAATTTGTAGCAGAGCCTTCCTTTGCTTTTGATGGAAAAAATAATCCATGTCTTCGCGCTGCGACTGGACAGAGTTGAATACTATCATCATAGAAAACAAATTGAGCGACAGCTGGTCCTGATACGAACCGTCAAGGACAATAATTTTCTCGTTCACAGACGGAAGAAGGGCGCCAATCTCCGATATACGATGGCGGATAATGAGAGAGTTGAGAGTAGATTCCAAACAATTCCATCGACCCTGACTTTTGGAGCTATGCTTTGGGAGCATTAGATAGGTGGTCCAGTCAGCCAATGTATCGCCACTTTCAATCACGGTGTTTGCCCAAGGCCGAGCTTTTAAATACAGAGCGGCGATAGATCCAATTCTCTCGAGGTCGCTTTTTTCATCGGTCGAAGATTTCTTGGTTTGATTCGTTTTATTATCCGGGGTAGCATTATCCGGGGTCGGAGACTGAGTACTCGGAGTATGGGGGTGTGTTGCAGTAGCTTGGGGCTTTTCCACCCCGTATAAGCCGTGAGAGGGAGTTCCGGTGACAATCCAGCGGGAGGAGAAATGCATTGAATCCAGACCAATCAAAAGATTGCTTCGGTTGCTCATTTTCGAGTTACCAAGTTTGTGTCCTTCATCTACGATGCATCGTTTGAAATGGATCGAGGCGAAGACGGAGCCTTCGACACCAGCAAATTGTTTGTGAATCATCTCAAATCTTGTTTGAGAAAAGAGGAGGACGTCATACGTCAGGATATCTTCAAGCGATGGAGTTTCATCATTCTTTCCAAGAATCAACACTTTGAGCCCTTCGGTGTGTTTGTTGATCTCCTGTTTCCATTGTGCGACCAAGTTGTTAGGAACGATAACTACAGATGCCGAACTCAGATAGATCTTCTTGGGCGGCACATGACATGGACTTCTGTTGCTTCGTCCACCACGACGAGGTTCTGGGGCGGGGAGAAAATAATAACCGCGGTTTCTCGAAAGGGCGTCGTTACAGTGGCTAAATTCATATCCGTGCTGTTCTTTCCACGCCTCGAAATGAGATTTCCAGGGAACGGCATGGCGTGTGGCGCAAGAAGCTGCCATATCGGCGAGGGATGCGATTCTTCGTCTGACAGGTGGCTCGCCAGCTTTGTAAAAGTCAGGCGGACTTGTCGGTAAATGCTTCGTCGCAAGCATCAGCGCAAGGCAGATGGCTGTCTTGCCTGCCCCCATCTGTTCCGCTAAAATCCCCCCAGAAACTCCGTCGTAATATCGTGGCTCCAGAAGGACGACGCCGGTTACAGGATCCATATACCAATGAGAGCCGTTTGTGTCTCTGAGATGCAGCAGTCGAGGGTCAAGAATCTGACCGGGCTGTGTCTCCTTCTGTAGCATCAAAGCCGCGGATCTTCTTTGGTGGGAATACAACTCGGTTTTGAGTCCTGGTACCTGGCTTTCCATGAGATTGTACATTGCATCTTGTGTGTACGGCTCATCGACAGCATTCAAGTCTGGACAAGGCGAGGGAATGGTATTGAATAGTTCCAGGAGCGAGACATCCTTATCATTGTCGATGGAGCTGGGATCTTCAAGCACTGGGCGACCTGAGTGATCCGGTTCTTTGATAGCTTTCCAAGCACATGGTGAATAATCGAGAGAGCGGAGTACAAACAACCTCGCCTTTTGCAAGCTTGAATCAGAGCGATCAACCGACCGGCGCAGAACGTCATCCGGAAGCAAGTATACTCTGACGATTCCTAGCTGTTCGCCAAGGGTACTAACGCAAAATTCGAGCTTGCACCAGCGAGCCTGAAACAACCTGCCCAATGGTGAAAGCTTTGAAGATTTGAGGAGCGACTCTTGCAGATTGGCATTGATATACGGCGTGTCGGATGGGATGGCATGCCCAGCGTTGTTCAAAGTGTCATGATGCCGCATGAAGCTTCTCCATGTTCGGTTTTCTTTGGATAGCCAATCTTCTTCACTGATATGGCAATCCTGTTGTGAAATTCCAACACATCCGGCAGGAATATAAGGAACTCGTTGAGAATGCATGGTGATGTCAGTATTAATCGTCATATCAAGTAGAAACCGAAGCCATATTGCGGTCCTAAGAGTCTAACGTTGTAAAATCCTCCTGTGAAGTCTCAATCATCACATTTCGAAAGGATTGTCTGGTGCTGGGTGAAATTGTTGAGAGATAAACAGGAAGGAAAGGAGGAGGTTCGGGGTTAAGGTTAATAATCCTTCCTCAGGTGCTGCCTACAGCCAGTGCTAATATGGAATTGCACTGTCAGAAAAGTGCACGCCTGCGTGGGTATATACAGTGCGCGATATATAGTAGCCACTCACTCTTCACGGCCTTCAGATCCGGCTCACTAATGCCAAATGAAACTAAATATAAATACCAATCAATATATCATAAATTCTAAATGCACTTTTTATAAATCGCTCATCTATTTCCAACGTTCTAATAAACCGACATGCCATTGCTGAAATAGCCGCTCAGAGCTGGGCAATAAGCTGTTACTTTCCTGGAGCATTTGACGAGCTGCGCTGATAGCAGCCGCTGGGAAGCTGATTTCTTGGACGCCTGAAGTCATAGAATCGACAAGCTTATTTCCTTCCTCTATATCAATATCTTGATAGAGAACCTTTATCGCCGTACGCCTTCCATCGCGCATCGTGGAGGAATAAACGACATTGGCATTAAGTACCCAGAGGTGGAGAGACTGAGATAATTCCGATTGTCCTTCTGGGGTAGCATCAAGCGTATGTGACGCCACGACGGATTTGGATGAGCCCGATCGTGATATGGTTGCTATTAGAGTGGCTGCTAGGCACTCTGAGCTGCTCGGGGTTTGGCTGGGTGAGCCAGTTTCGCAAGTTACTTGCCACTTGAACAGCGTAATAGATGCTGCCAGGGCATTATATATTCCTATTTCTGCACGGCAAGTCTTGCAGGAGATACGTAAAGGCCTCACTGGATCGGTACCATCAATAGCTTCTTTGCTAGAGTCGAAAGCGGCGTCCGAATCAGGGCGAGAAAACTGCTGCTAGTAAGCTGAACCGTCCTACGTCCTGGGAAGCCAATGCAACACAATCACGTCTACAAAGTTTATAGATTTATCTCCATTAATCTCCCGAATCCCACATCTCTGGAAACTGGATGAAAAGTAAGAGACTGCTTTAACAACTCGGACTCTTAACCCGTTCTCGCTAGAGAAGGGTACGGACGTCAGAATTGCCCAGAATCATCTGGGAAAAGCAATGCATTCTTCTTGGGGAATTGTATCGGTGGCCAGGTCACTGAGAGGTATTTATTCACTCGACTAGGCCACCTTCTATTTCCCCACCTCTTAAAAGCAGAGAGCTTTGGGGAGAGCTGGTAAAAACTTACTGACAGTCCATCACAGTCCGACTCGGAGAACATGAAGGAAGTGAGGTCCACAAACCCGACTTCAGGTTGGGCGGTAATTGCACTATTAGCTCCGTAGCCGCGCTTGGACAAATTCTCGCCATCGTGATGCCCATGGTCATGAGGCTTATGGCAGTGCCAGAACTCCATCATTTCTGCCCAGTTCTCGCTGGGTAAATCTTTCCATGACTTTATACGGCCTCGTTGGACAATATTGTAATTGCAGTGTCGGCAGCAGATACAAGAGCCGACTTTGAGATCCGTAGAGCTCCAAGGCACTGACTGATTCTCGGCGGAGAACCTTGTCAGTTGCGTCTCAGTGGCCGGCACTGGTAGCCTCCAGGCCAGGTCCTGCGAGGAATTCTCTGGAATGGGGATCGTAGATCGTACGAGTACAGTTGCTGGAAGATCCAGTGATCTTACTTCGCCTTGGTGCTGAATTTGAATGCGACGGCCGTCATCGAGAATCTCCGCCTTGGTCGTCGCATCCGATGGCGACAACAACGTGGCTCTAACTGACACTTGTCTGATATTCGAGAGCAGCTCGGCATATATGGAGCCAACAGCGGTATCTGATTGCGCCATGGCTAGCCCAGCATCTTCCTGCGAGCTGGAGTTCTTGCTTGCGTTGTGAGTTGGCAGAATGCCTGGCCGTGGTTCAAGGCTGAGGCTTGACGCTGCTGAAGCTGAGGCTGAGGCTCAGCATTTTCACGCCTGTGGCTTGACAGACGCGACGCGTGACTTGTTGCGTCACTGACCAACGGCTCAACAGCTGCAGAAGCACAAGCTCCACCATGATGCCATCCCCACAATTGTTAGCTGCGCGGAACGATTCCACGGGATCCATGTACTTTGTTGTATTCTTCGCCCCAACACAACAATTGATGAGTTCATCACTTTGCCAAAGAGCTCGGTGAATTGGTTCTTCTCCTTTTTCTTTAAGCACGACCGAACAATGTCAGGTATTCTCTCGTATATTCCGGGTGCAAGCCTGCTCGTGGGCCGACCCAAGAAGGCCATTGATTTGCCATCCGTGGAAATCCATCACATTGAAACACATGCCGATAGGCGGGCTCGGTGTCTTAAGCACTTACTGAAGGCGAATCATGCCAATTACGCCATACTTTGGAACGATCTCCGGTTTGACAATCACAATGTCCACATCCTCAGCTCAGCGTATCTTCTTGGAGCAAATGAAAAGCAGCTGCATGACATTTACAATGACGAGATCAAAGACCTGGTGCCTTGGGAACCGTCGCCTTCCGAGCTGATTGATGAGGACTGGAGGGACTTTCTGGGGGATAAAGAGTACCAAAGGGCGTTCGTGGATTATTATGAAGATAAGCTTGCCATGGAGTTTGCCTACGACTGGAAACAGGAATTGCAGCACTTTCTGTTTAGTGGCGAAGAGCCGCTGTTCCATGGCTTGATAGGCGGCCGTAGGAATTCCTTTAAGCACTTGACTCGTTTTACTGTCCACATGCTAATACTTGATAGTTGGTCATCCACTCATTCACCTGGGCTATGCATATGAGGTGGATAGCAGAGAGGTCGCCATGGAGGCGCTTGCTCTCACCTCCGTCCAGTACAACTTTTTCCACAAGTATCTCGACAATGGCTCATATACAAAGCCATCCCCGCTGAAGTCGCGGGCGCCATTGGATCTCCTGGTCCAGATGTCTAAGGATAAGAGATTTGACAAAGTACCAGAAGATCTTCCGCTTAATGACTTGGAAGCACTTCTCGACAAGAATGAATCGCTCCTCCTGGAGTACTGGAACGGATGGGACATTGACGACGACCCCAAGAAACAATTTGAGCTATCCCAAGAGGCGGCCGTTGCGTTGCTCGTGGCTACTGTCCAACCAGGAACCCACGCATATGACTTCTACTTCGTCCACTTGCTAACCACTAGCCACGCTGTCCGGATTCTTCTCCCGTTTCTGCCACCCAAACACCACGTTACGCTGGTTAGAGAATGGTGGCTATTCGTGTTGGCCGTTTTCATCATCAAGGGCCGGCCATTGCCAGATCCTGATAGTGTTGAGAGTGATTTGAAAGGAAAGAATTGGAAATATGTGGAAGACAAAGCATTGAATTCGCCATGGTCGAAGGATGCACACTTTGTCAAAGGTATGACTACGCTCCCTGATGCTAGAGAGAGCTGTAATTGAATACTAACATGATGCTTACAGCGATACGAGCTATAAGAGAGGCTGCTCGGACATGGGGTGATGTTCACGAGCGCTATCTTCGAGCTGCAGTGACTTTTGTGGACAACTTCTACGGCTGGGTTCACTAATATGGGCTTGAGGCGATGGCTGGTTGGGTGATTGGATATGATCTAAATTGGAAAATGAGGCACGGCGTAATGAGCGAGCCGTGATATAATGCAAATGGGCTAAGGCATGAAATTTTGGATAATAGGGAAAAAATTACTCTCTTCTTTTTCATACTTACATACAATCCATGCTCTGGTGATGTGTCGGCAGCGCTGATGCCTTAGTATGTCGAGCTCCTTCAGCTTGAGCTATCACGGTAGCGACTGCCTAATGCCAAACAGTGCTAGTCTATCAGCGCTAATCTCTTGCACTGTACGTGGACAACTTGTTTAGCTAGGCATCCCAAGATTGTTTCTCTTCTCTTCAGATATCAGGCCCATGCTGCACTCTTAATACTTATCAGCCCCTCCTATCGCTGCTGCTGGGCTGATTCCTGACTTGTATCCTTTCTCACACTCCCGACCTGCATGGAATCTTCACAGCCCGAATGATTCAGTCGCGTTAATGGCACCGCCTGCGAAGCGTCGCCGGCGGAATACCGTTGAGGCGTCCGAGGATGAAGACGAGCAACCAAAGGCCAATACCTTGACTAATTTCCTTCTATCTTCACCAAACTCACCGGCAAAGCTACGAGCGCCGACTTCGTCTCCAAGTCCCGCAAAGAAAAGGACGGCCAATGGCCAATCCTCTAGCAACGGCAGCCCTCTTAGGCCGTCGCGATCGCTAAAGAATGGCACGAGTTTCGGCAGCCCTAAGAAGACCAAGGCTGCGACCAAGGTTGACGACAAGGGAAAGACGGCAGACTTGAAGACGCTCTTCTCCAAACAGGCACAAAAAGTTGCAAGACCAGGCCTGGGAACCGACAGAACGACGGAACCGATAGACGATCTGATTACCGATCCTATTTCCGACGACGACGAAATATCAGAGCTCAAAGCTAGTTCTTCCAGTGTGGTTGGGCAGCATGTGAGGAAAAGATTGAAAGGCGCCAGCGGCGCTGCCCATTCTGTGCCCAGTAGCTCACTGAGCATGAGCCAAAGATTCCTAAAGCCCAGTCGACCTGCGTCTATGGATACATTGAACGACGATTTACGGCCTTGGTCGGAACGATTCGGCCCACGGAATCTAGATGAGCTTGCTGTACATAAGAAAAAGGTGTCTGACGTTAGGAAGTGGATTGAAGATGTTATGGGAGGACGGA
Organism: Trichoderma atrobrunneum; assembly: GCA_003439915.1. Classification (NCBI taxonomy): domain Eukaryota; kingdom Fungi; phylum Ascomycota; class Sordariomycetes; order Hypocreales; family Hypocreaceae; genus Trichoderma; species Trichoderma atrobrunneum. The sequence goes on from PNRQ01000081.1 coordinate 56,098, forward strand.
TGAGACAGCGATTGCTGATATTGAAAGGCGCTGCCGGCACTGGGAAGACCACGACAGTTCGCCTCTTGGCAAACGACATGGGGTCTGAGATTTTGGAGTGGAAGAATCCTGCCGGAAACTCAACGACTGGATTTGTATCGGCATCTGCGCAGTTTGAAGATTTCCTCGGGCGAGGAGGCAAGTTTGGGGCTTTAGACTTGGAGGAACCCGAGCCATCGTCCACGCCGGCGAGCTCAAACAATGCCTCACAACCCCCCAATAACAACGGGAAGAAGATGATTCTTATTGAAGAATTTCCAAACACATTTTCTCGGAGCTCGACTGCGCTTTCTTCCTTTCGGCGCACCATCCTCCAGTATCTGGCAACACAAACGCCGTCTCTACATGCCTTTGGACAGCAGAGACGAGTGGAGCCAATTACGCCTGTTATTCTCATCATTTCAGAGACTCTGCTGACGACAACGTCAGCTTCAGCGGATAGCTTGACTGCTCATCGCCTGCTCGGACCCGAGATTCTGCGCCACCCTGGGGTTGGCCTGATCGAGTTCAACGCGATAGCTCCTTCGTTACTAGCAAAGGCCCTGGAGCTTGTTGTACAGAAAGAGTCACGAAAATCAGGGCGCAGACGAACTCCAGGACCACTCGTTCTTAAGCGGCTCGGTGAAATTGGAGACATTCGTAGCGCTATATCATCGCTCGAGTTTCTCTGCTTAAAAGGAGACCAAGATGCTGACTGGGGATCTAAAGTGACGTTTACAAAACAGAAAAAAGGAGCAAAAGATGGCATCGCCCTCACACGTGGCGAAGAAGAGAGTCTCGAGCAAATATCTCAGCGAGAAGCTAGCTTGGGCATCTTCCATGCTGTCGGCAAGGTGGTCTATAATAAGCGGGACGATATGCCATCCAACGACCCTGCAGAAAAGCTGCCGAGCTATCTTTCGCAGTATTCACGTCCAAAGGCATCACTGGTATCTGTCGACTCACTGATTGATGAGACGGGCACTGATACACATACATTCATCTCGGCTCTTCACGAGAACTATGTGCTATCCTGCGAAGGCACAGATCCAATGGATCTTTCGACTCCCATGGATTACGTCAACGAATGTATCGAGTATCTTTCATTGGCCGACTTGCTCAGCCCTTCCCGAGATGTCTTTTTCGGTGGACGTGGCGGGTTCAGTGGAAACTTTGGAGATTCGGCAAGCCATGTTCTTCGCCAAGATGAGATAACGTTTCAGGTTGCAGTGCGAGGCATGCTATTCTCCCTACCTAATCCCGTTAAAAGAAAGACGTGGACTATGCAAAAGGGAAGTGATGCGTTCAAGATGTTTTATCCCACCAGTCTCAAGCTTTGGCGAACAAAGGAAGAGATTGAAGGCCTTATCGATGTTTGGTCTGGGAAAGTCTTAAGGGGCGAGGCTAATCTTCCGTCGAGGAATATCATGGACGGAGCGAGCATATTTCGCCGTAATCAGACCTCTGGAACCTCGAACCAGAAGCAAGCGGGCACAGCACCCGCGTCCAAAGACGCAAATCAAGAGGAAGAAGAGCGTGACAGCCCTCCGATATCTACGCTGGGTAGCACGGCTCGTCGTGAATTACTTCTTGACCGGCTCCCGTACATGGCGCATATTGCCCGTGGCCGCAAGACGGGGGGACGGCAGCGAGACCTCGAAAAGATTGTTTCGTTCTCTGGCGTGAACGTAGCACCGGACGATGAGTCGGATGCTGATGAAGAGGTCGCTATGGGGGAGACGTGGGCGACAGACAAGCCGTCCGAAGAGGCTACTCCGCGGAAGAAGAGGATGGGCATAAAAACCGGCACAGTTACAGGCCTGCTGAAGCAGAAACTGGTTCTGAGTGATGATGATATTGAAGATTAAAGATGAAACGGCGGGAAGGCGTTTTGATGATTGCTGGGATGAACAATGGAAACAATACATATGAGTGGACGGACAATGGATCATGGGATTTTGCGTTTTTTTCTAAATCTGCTTTTAACAAATCGGAGCATATGTGTACAATAAGCGATGTGCATATGGAAGACGTGGGATTGTGGGCTGCCGAGTAGATGAGGCGTATAATAAAGGGCAACCTGTGAAGGAAGCATCTCGAGATTATATACAAGGGGCGTCACGTCAGAGACTGGAATGTTAGCTATGCAGCTAGCACATTTATAACAAACATCTTGCTCTTTTACACAGTGTGGTCTAAATGCTTGCCTGCGAGAAAAGGCCAAGAAAAGTAAAATAAAAAGAAGAGGCAGCAAAAAACCAAAAAGAAAAGGAGAAATTTAAAACTCCTTGCAGATGTTTTATCGTTGTATCGTATCATTGCCACATTAAAATCATCCCAAACGCCTTTGAATGTCTCCTCCGTAAACGCCGGTGCCATTTTTGCATCGCTCCCATCGATATCTCTCTTGGATGGATCCTAGGCCACAAGATTCGCTGCGACAAAGGACTATATCGATGTTTAGAAAGTTAGACCAAAAGAGCATAAACACGGGGAGGATGGGGGAGACGTTACGGGAAACTCCTTTTGCAGAGAATTGATGACATTTTCCACCTCTTCGGCCAGACTCTCGACGTTGGCGTCCCACCTGCGCATCTCCTTGTTTGCGACAACCTCGGCACGGCCGCTGCCCTTCTCGCCAGAAGCCTCGCCGCCCTCAAACCGGACTATGCCTTCGAGCTGGTCCATGCGGCCGACCAGCCGGCCTTGCTCAATCATGCGTGCGGTCGTCTCCTCTGCCTTATCTGCGTCCAGGCCAAGCAGCGCTCCCAGGGCACCGAACTGGATGTTGTTGTATAGCCTCGACACGCCGAGCAGGTTGTGCTCCACGACGGCCTTTGCGAGAACGGTCGATCCGTCGGCGGTGGTGGCCAGCTGATGCGGCTGCAGGCCCTCTGCAAACTTGTCCACCTCGGCGGGCGACAGCAGGCGGTCCAGAAACATCTTCTCCAGGATACCAAACTCGGCTAGCTGTGCTGACCTCTCGTCCTTGTACAGTCTGCCCAGAATGCGGCTCCTCATGGGTCCTGCTGGAGCCAGGATGGCGCATTTGACTGCCATGCTCAGCGTGTGAAGGCGCTCCTCTTCAGCGACGGTGGGGAAGAAGCTGATCTCGTGGTACCGCTGGGCGGCGAAGAGGAAGTCCCGCTTCGCATCCTGGATTCGAGCCTGCGAGAGGCGGAAATGCAAGTTGAGGTCCGGGTCCGAGACGGTGTGCATGATGTTCTTGAGCTTGTTGATGTACATGTCGGCGGCGGTGTCATCGCCAACCTCGAGGTAGTTCCGAACGATGCGAACCCACACGCGCGCCTTGTCCGCGTCTGAGACTTTCCTCTGGGAGCTATCCAGCGGAATCTCAGCGAGGGCCTTTGCAGCATCGAGGAAGTCCTCGTTGTTCTCGTGGGCTGTGGCCACGAGCTCATAGATGGTGGCAGCCGCATCGAAGAAAGACGACGGCTGGGCAGCCAGTCTGTTCAGCGTGCGGTTGCCGACCTCGATCCACAGGCTCTCCTTTTCGATGCTCTTGAGGGTGGCGATGAAGCTGGTTAAGAAAGACCGCGAGGCCACGAGGCCGAGGCTCTGGCCGAAGAAGGAGTCGAAGATGGCATCGAGATCGGCTGCCGTGGTTGGCGAGGCGAGAGTTTGGATGTCAGCGAGGATTGTTTCGTAGATGGCGCTTTTCTCGCCAGACTCTGCTTCTGCGGCAGAAAGGGCAGCGGCGAGCTTTGGATTGGGAGCCATGGCGGGATGGAGATTGTGGTTGAAGATGTGTGAAGATGGAAGTTGAAAGAGAGTCGATGCGTGTGTTGCCTAAAGATGAATTGGAGCTGGTTTTGGCGGGGCAGCGCCGAGCTATAGCGGGGTAGCTCCCGGAAGACCGCTAAAACACCAGAATAGAGGATGCAGCAGTTCATTGCATTGCACTGCAGTGCCAAGCGGAGGTCAGAAAAAGCGACGCCGCAAAACGAATACATGCATACATTCAGCAATATAAGCACTCACTTAGCTTATCATGTCGTGTTTTTATAAGGGAACGCCTAGGTATTCAGCCAGCACCCGAATTTGGCTATATTTTATAGTAGCAGTCACTATAAAAAATAATTATAATAGCAACTGGTATAAGAATATAAACATAGTAGCAGTTACTAAAAATATAGATATAGTAGCAATTACTAGAAAAATATAGATTCAGCAGTAGTTACTAGAGAAATGTAGATATAGTAGCAGTTAATAAAGAAATATAAATACAATAGTAAATACTTGAAGAACAGATGTATAATTTAACGCGTGGGTGTTTGTAATTCTCGGTCCCGGTTTTTCTGTCCTCCGCTTGAGTGCTCCAGTTGCCAACCGACCAACTTGAGCTATTGAATCTATGCCAGCTTGCAGAACAAAAAGAAGAAAGGAGCTTTTCACAAATAGTTGATTGGGACTCATTCAATTGTATATATATTGTAAAGAATCCCGAGGCCATCCAAGACCAACACCTGTCCAATGCTCTCTCTCTGTCCCCGTCCCATCTCATGCAATGTATTTGTTGCCACTATAACACTCTCGAGACATCCAAATAGCAAAACGCCCTCCAATAAAACACTATGAAACAACAAAATGACAGTACACATCAACGCCGACAGTATACCTGTTAAAATCCAAGAAAAAGAGCTCGCTCTAAACAAGACCACTTTCACATGCTCTATTTGTTATGCCACACCAAGGTCCTCAGCGAATCCCAGCTGTCGCAGTCCTTGTAGATATAAGTCATGCTGCTCCTCAGACTCGACTGCAGATCCTCCGGGTGGTGCTTGAACAGCAGCATCACCATGCCCCACGATAGCGACGCAAACGCGGGCCAGGCGTAGTGGGTGATTTGCGAGTGCAGCGGCTCGCTCGACACGACGGGCAGGCCGTGGCCGGGCTTGACGGCAATGCGCGCCAGGGCTAGGGCGACGCGGGCGAAGATGTAGATGACAATCTGCTGGTTGACGGACGAGATCTTGCCGTAGCGCTTGGAGCGCTGGCCGAAGACGATGTAGCCGCCGAGGAGACCGGCGAAGAAGGAGTCGAAGGGGCCTGTTCGCAGCAATGTGTGAGTAGGGAGATTGGTAAAATGCGATATTCACATGGAGAGAGTGATAGTAATAGGACATCTGGGAGCGAAATAGATCATACCCTCCTTGCCTGGTGTAGCGCCATAGCGTTTCAGCGCCAACATTGTGATCTTGTATATGGAAGCAAACTTGGCCAGGTTCGTGGCATGCTTCTTCGTTGCTCGAAAGACTAATGACGCCTTTTCTCGGAACCTATCATTCAAGCTCGAGTCAATACCTTATATCCATGTATGCATGCGTCTGTTAGATTCGCCATCGCCATCGCCATCGCCATCGCCATCGCCATCAGGGTCGAGATCGTCGACAAGGGAATACGTACGTTCCGGACCGGAAGAGAAAGATCATCCTGTCGCATCACACACATTAGCACAATTCCATCCCGAATCCATTCCGTGCACCGTTCGCAACTTACACCAGCGCGTGCGGAAAGCGCACTTTCGTCCCGTAGACTGCGCCGTTGCGCGCCGTCTTGAGCAGCGACAAGACGTCATGGTATACCGGGTCTACTACGATGCCCTCCAAAAACGCCTATTGCAAAAGAATGAGCCAGCCGTCTTGACCTCTTGGTTCTTCTATTTCCTTTCATCTCAATCGGAGGGTAAAAAACCCAAGGGGAGTGAATCGCATCGCCATCCATACCTTCCACTCTTCCAACATCCACGAGGCAGCCATGGTGCCTCGGCTATCGACGCCCGTGTCAATGTACCAAACACGGACACTAGAAAGGGAGCGCGAGAATCCTCCGCAAGCCGCGCACAAAAGAGGACGAAGAAAGACCTGAAATAATATGAAGGGAAAGAAGAAGATTGGAGGATTTTCCGACTGGTTGTGCAAAGTAAGATTGAGGGAGAAGAGAGTTTGAACGTTTCGTATGTAGAAAGGAAAAAGGGTTTCGGTTTAGCTCAGATCGGTCGGCTGCTGATGACTTGAGCCTCGGTCGGGATTTGGCGCGATAAGAAAAATATGGGGAAACCGATTATGAACCCCGGACGGAGCCAGCAGTGTCAAATACGTCACTTTTTGGGGAGGGTGGAGCGGAAGAAAGTCCCCTGGAGCTGCCCGCTGGAGTCCGCTGGAAGATGGAAAATCTCCGCCTGTAGCTCAGCAAGCTTAGCTCTTGGTAGACTCAGATGCCCGGATCATTTTGGAAGACTGATCGATGTTTGGACGGGACGCCACCTCCAGGTCTTTACCCCACGCTTTTTGCCTTTTCACATGTGATTCTCTCTCATCGTGCTACTTACTACATGTCATCCAACCACGTGTATGTATGTATGGTATCACTTGTACGTAAAGCTAACCGACATCATACATTATTAAATCATGTACATCAGAAAATGAATTAAATACTGAATATTCCTCTTTAGACGGTCCATCGTAGATCCAACAACCCAGCCATCTATATCTAAATCAAGCACTTCTAAGCTCTTAAACGTTATCGTACACCAAACCAACCATTAATATCCAACTTCAGCACCACCTCTCCCACGGCTCCCGCCACTTCACCCCCAAAATCTCAAATATCCTCTTCTCATCCCTACTCTCCACCAGCTCCCCCGCCGTAATCTTTGCTCGATTCGGCCCCCTCAGCACATCTCGATACAGCCCCCGCTGGTTCAGCCGCATGCCCTTCTTAGAGGCCAAGAGCCGCATGCTGCGGTTGAAAATGTCGTTGCCGGTAAAGTAAATCAGCGCCGCGCCCAGCTCTACCTCGGGGACCAGCAGGAAATCGATCCTTCGCCAGACCGGCCGGTATTCGCCGTCCGTGTCGTTGAGGCCCTTGATCTCGGGTAGCACGCAGCAGCCGTGCCATTTGCTGCCGTCGCCGCCTGCTCGGGATGATGCCAGACGAGCTACCAGGAACTTGTCTCTCTCCAGCTGGTCCAACAGGCTGTTTAGAAAGGACTTGAGATCCGCCACAGACTCAGTCCCTGGCTTCGTCACAATAAAGTCGATATCATGAGAGCTCTCCGCGCCTCGGCGGTAGCTGCCCCCAATAATGAGCTGCGCCGCCGAATCGATCCGAGCTGCCGCCTTCTTGACAACCTCACCCAGCGCAGTCACCTCCTTGCGCGGTATCCTAGTATTCAAGTCGTCGTAATGCTCCATGCCAATCAGCTGACTAGGCGTCAACTTCACACTCTGCTTTATATCCTCGAGTGTCCTCCAGCCCTGCGCAATCCACTGCTCTGCTATCTTGTTCCCCACGCCGTAAATCTTTAGAAATGTTTGCAAAGCGTGATCTGTAGGATCCTCTTCTGCACATTCAAGCCTTTTCAGCTTATCTGTCGTAACAATCTCCTCAATCTTTTGCGCCAGTCGGCGACCAATGGTCGGGAGTCGATATGCTTCTTCTTCGGTGGTGATCTTGACGCTCTGCTGTTTCAAGATGCTGATGGCCTTTCGGTAGGCAATTGTCCGCCAATGGTCGTTGACCCTTTCGTAGTAGCTGTTCATCTTTTGTAATATCTCAATCGTGCGTGCGTTTGGATTATCCTGGTTGGCATCTTTCCTCCCAGCTCTATTGCAAGCAAATCGGTCTTCGAATGCTATTGCTTTGCTAGTTGGTCGAGTCCTCCTGGATGATCTCCTTGTCCTCTGTGATTCGGTCTCCGATTCAGAACGATGATCGCGATCCAATGGAGCTTCCGCCTCGTTACTTGTAGACTGAACATCTTCCTCCTCGTCAATATCCAATGGTAAATCCTTAAACTCTTGCAGCATTAAGATGTAGTCTGACAACTCGTCTTGCAATAATGGCGTATTGCCTTTGCCACCATCCTTCATCAAACTAGGGTTCTCTATCCCCGTATCACTGTTTGATATGTCCTTCTTGGGCTCGCCAGCATCTTCCAAATCAAGCACAACAGGTTGAGAGTCTACGGCCACCGCTCCAGTCCTGCTCCTTGTCACACGACTGCTCAGTGACGATTCCTCGCTCTGAGAAGGCGTTCCTTTTGGTGGAACATAGTCCCACTTCGCTTTGTTATGATGCTGCGGTTTCAGCGGCAGCGAGCTAGCTGTCAATTTTGACTTCGGTTTTTCCTGTGCCCTGGAATCAGCAGTAGGAAGCGGAACCTCGGACTCCCTTTCCTGCTCTTCCACCTCTGGCTGGCCATTTACAAGATACTTGCGCTGGCTAGCATCAACAATGGCACGAAACTGTATGCAATCAAGAGGATAGTCCTCCGTAACCACCTTTGGCGGCGCTCGACCTCCAAATCCATCCTTTGGCCACATCTTCTCAACATCCTTGTACTCAAGCTTCTTCTCCACCACGACATGGGTAGCCGTCATCAAGTCTCTCGTCCATGTCGCTCCAAACTCCTTTGCTCTGTTGATCCGCAACCGTCTCGCCGGCGCAATGTCATTGTCCGGGATGTAAAAGAACGACAAGCCCTTGAATATCTGCTCAGCCTCGGGGCGCACATTCGGTCCCGAAACACGCCCCCTCTTATTACCACGCGCCGCCTTTGTCACCATCCCAGCCTTGACATTAACAGACGGTGATGATGACTCTTCAGAGGTACTTTCCAACGATCTCTTCAACGACGCTGACGTCCGAGGCAGTTCGGGACCATCGTCAATCACAATCACCTCTCTGGCTCTCTTTTCCAAGTCCACAGAAGGCGTCTCTTGAACAACATCCGTCACGCCATCCAGCAGCGCGCCAAGCCGCCCCTTTGGTCTCGACTTCCCCGGTCCAGTCCCCTTAATGACTTTCCCAGACTCGGGTCGAGGCGCGGCGATGACTTTTCGGGGCGTAAGATGCTGCAGCCGCCTTGACTTCGCAGGCAGAGGTTTGTCTTGTTGCTTTTGAGGTTGTTGGTCCTGCTGTGTTCTTTGTTCATGTCTTTGCGTTTGGTCTTGCTCATCAGGGGCATGTAAGCTGGGCGCAGGCTGAAAGAAGCCCCTGTGAAGTTCTCTTTGTCTCTCCTCGCGCGCATCGAAAGCGTCGTCATCGCGCATCCCATCATTTATGAAGGAAAAGCTTGAGAGCTGATTGAAATAAGCCGTCTTGGATTCCATATCGTCCATTTTGGAAGTGAATTAACAGGTGGATAGTCTTGCACTTGTGCTTGCGCTGATGCGTTTACACGCCCAACAAAGAGCGTGAAAGGGTATGAGCGTCTTTGAGTCGCATGCGCCTTGAACCATGAGTTCTGCAGAGGATAGCGGTTATTATTAGAAAACCGGATCAAAGCATCGAGGTTCAAATGTTTGGCAGCGATTTCTTGGCTGTTGCTTGCCCAGTTGATTCGTTCACATGGAGTTGACGTTTCAGTAAGGTTGATCGTGCACGGAATCAAGTTGGAAGCTGAGCCCTTTTGTAGAGCTGCTGACTGTGCCACTTACAGCGGACTGCTTCCCTAGGCAACAACGCCTAAAACACGACCAGGAGCCTAATAGCGCCTCAGCCATCCATCTGTAGCAACACCCGACATCAAATGTGCTTTGTTAGATCTCTTCAACTTAAAGTGTCATTGAATCAATCCATAATGTTCACTGTTATTCGCTATAATACTCGCTGCCTAGCCAAATACAAATAAAGACATCATCACCTCTCGCTAGTAAATCCTTAACGAATACCAATCCAGCACAAAAAGTTCCCCCAAGTAGCATCTCCAGCCATCTCCTACAGCCCGCTCATCACATCTAATCGTAAATCCTGAGCAAGGAAAACATCCACCACAGCCAGAGCATCACCCACAATCTTTCTAAAATCATGGACCGAGACTTCAGTCGAGTCAACTTCCCCATCTGCTTCAAGTACTGCTTGTAGTTATATCTCTTGAGATACAAATAAACGAGCTACACACAGAGAGAGTCAGTCAGCCTTGTCTCAACAAAGAAAATCAACCTTCGTTTCGTACCGTGTCTGCCATGTCCGCGAAAGGCGCCAGAAGCAACATCAAGGCCAAGATCTGGTACGACCTCGTCGCGCCTCCAAACCAAAACTTGAGAACGCCCAGTGACTCCCCCGTATAGACAAACGCTGCCGCTTTCACCGTAAAAGACAGCGCCCCAATGGATGCAGTTGAAACCAGCACGTTGCGAATCATCAGCTCCGGCGTTGCCTTCGAAAAGAGCATCATATCGTGCCTCAGCTGCTATTGTTCCCAAATTGGTTCAGAATCAACAAGTCCAACAACTTCAAGGAGGAAAAGAAAAGAAAAGAAAACTCACGTAGCGCCAAATCGGATCAACCGTCCCAAGATACATAAACGTCCCCAGCACCCTCACAATCTTCCCCCTGACTCCATCTTCCTTAACACCGCTCGCCCATAACGCTGCGTCGCCCGCAATCAAACACATGAGTCCCGTGCCAACTTCAAAAACCCAATCCCTTTCTCGCAAGATCGCGCTGCCAACGACCTGAGGAAACCGTCTCTAACCCTTCGCCTGGGGTTGCCGCTTGGGCTTGCGCTTGCGCTTGCTTGGCAGCTTGTAAGGAGAAGGCCGCGTCCTCAATTCGATGATGAAGAGGCATAGCCAGACAAAGTAGCAGAAAATTGCGCACTCCAAGACGCCCTGCACTTCGCCGTTGGTATCGAAATGTTCTTTGAGCGAAGGGCGGAGTGGCTGCGCTAGGAGAGAGATGAAGGAGAGTGTCCAAAAGACAAGGTGAGCTTGTGCTGATAACATGATTGAAACCCTTTTCCAAGGGGGTGATGGCTGATAGAATAATTGGAAAAGATAGACTGTAGTTTGAATAGGCGATAGTTTGGATAGTAAACGATAGTTTGGATAGTAAGCGATAGTTTGGATAATAAGCGATAGTTGTTGAATGAAATGAAAAAAGAAGAGGATAGAAAAGAGAGAGAGAGAGAGAGAGAGTTCACCAAGTTGGATGCCACATGTAAGTCACCCCGTGACGGCAAGAGACAACACGAACCTGAAGAATTTGTAGCATCACACGCACTTTCTTTTTGAATAATCACATTGTAATCTGCTATTACTGCAAAACTAACTTCTATATACAAGTACACAATTCAATCCGTCGCTCCTCCCTTCTGCATGCCCGCCAAAGCAGTAGTAAAACAAATATTAGGAAGAAGCATTTCTAGATAGTATGCAAGATAAGATCCCCTCCATGCAGTTTCTCCAACGATAATGCAAGACTGTTTCAAGCTTTTCGAGCTGTAGTGGCCAAACCCCAGAGTGTTGCGTTGTATATAAAACATGTGTAAAGCTGGTTTCTTTTTTGGGGGGGCTGTTCCCAAGTGTCCCACGCAAGATAGAGAAGAAAAAACTCCAAACTCCTATATAGCTTCTTGAAGCGCCAGTAATTTTGAATGCGTCTTGTTCAAAAGATAAGAAAAAAGAAAGAAAACCCAAGTTCACACAACCGCCGACTCTATTAGGCTCAGAATAATGCCGTCATCATGCAGATGCAAAGCAAAGCAAACTCCAATCGCTGAATGCTGTTTGTCCTATTCCATACATTCCACCTCTTGAATTAGTATTATGGTAATAGCGCTGGGGGACTTTAGCATGGCTCGTATGTCGAATCACGCCTCTTAGCTTCGAGCAGAAAAGAATCCGCCAAAGCCAGCCTTGGACTGCTCCTTCTTCAGCAGCTGTTCAAGTCGCCTAGTTTCCCGAACTGCGGCCTCGCGGTCCTCCTGGAGGTTGAGGACTTCTACTTGAGCCATGTTCATCTTAGCCACGACCTCTTGCATCTCGTCCTCGGCTTCGGCAAGGGCCTTTTCAAGCTCAAGGACACGCGCCCGAAGCGTCTTCATATCGGCCTCTTCCTCGAGGCTCTTGCCAGGGATGGGCTTGGTGCTCAGCAGCGGCTTAGGGCCGGACTTGTGCGCAGAGGGATCAGAGGGGTCGGCCTGAAGGCGGCGTAGCTGCTCATTGTGTGCCTCACGCAGTCTGGTAATCTCCTCTTCGTGACGGACGACGCGATCCTCTGATGCAGTCTGGGCGGCGACGACCTGGTCCTCCAGAACACGAAGACGCTCCTGGAGCTCCGAAATGCGCTGCGAGTTGGTCTTGCGATCAGCCTCTCCCCTGGCGACGGCAGCTTCCAGACGCTCCCGAAGCTCGGAGTTGGTGTCTAGCTGCTGTCGAACCTGAGCTGTGAGCTGCTCGATGAGCTCAGCAGACTCTTTGAGCTGCTCTGCCAGAGTGTTGTCAGCTGCAACTGATTCAGCATCACTTGCTGCGAGGATATTGATCTGAATCTTTTGTTGGTCAATCTCTCTCCTGGCTGCGTCACGCTCCAAGACTGCGGCGGAGAGTGAACGCTCCAGACGCTCCATGGCCTCCTTAGTCTCTTCGTCAGAGCTAGAGTCTGCTTCCAACTGGCGGATGCGCTCCAAAGACTCGGCGTATGAAGCCTGTAGCTCTGTGTACGCATTTCGGAGAGACTCGGAGGTAACGGGCTCACGTGAAGAGTCGCTAGAGCTGCTCTGGCGAGCAAGGGAGGGAGGAATTAGAATATCGTTCTCCTCGAGGAGACCACGGAGAGACTGAATCTCTTCTTCAGCTCGGTCAAGATCAATCTTCAGGCCGCCTAGGCCCTTTTCAACCTGCCATTTCTGCTCGAGGGCGTCTTCGGCGCGTCGTCGCAGGAGATTGATTTCCGTCCGCAGCTTGGACATATCCTTTTCGAAGCCAGCTTTTCTTGGCGAGACATTTGTGAGTCGCTGGCGCTCGTTCTCCAACATGCGAATCTTCTTCTGGTACTCCCGGTTTTGGAACTCGTGTCGTTCCAAGAGACTCTTAAGAGCGCCGTGAAGAGCATCACGCTGCTCTTCCACGTCCTTCAATCGCTCAAGCAAAGTATCTCTAGACTCCCCCTGCGTAGCAGCCTTGAAGCTATCGGTTCTCTTGAGGCCACCAACTGGGGGAGGTGCCCGGTTTCGAGGGTTTGCAACCGAGTTTGAGCGCCCAAGGCCCACCGAGTTCGACCTAGACAAGCCCCCCAGGCCAGAAAGGCCTGACAGGCCTATCACTGACATTCGCTTGGTGGGCAAGTCTTCCAAGCCGCCAGCCATGGAGTTGCGCAGTGAGCTGTTCTCGCGCTTCAGGGTGTGAAGCTCCTGTTGCATCCTGGAAGACTCATAAGTCAAATTAGCGTACTCGGCAGCCTCTGTCTCCAGGCCTTCGACTCGCGCCTTCAGCTCCGGAACGACCTCATCACGGAGATTATCTCGCTCATCGGAGGCTTCCTGCAGCTGGCCCTTGAGGGCAGATAGAATGTCTTCAAAGTTGGCCTTGGATTGGCGCTCTTCTGACAGTTTCCGCCTCAGCTCTTCGCATGTATTCTCTAGTTCTTTGATGCGCTCGCTGGCGTCTATGTTGTTGATCTCGACCACGTCCACTTCAGAAGCTCTCTCCTGAAGCTGCCTAATCTTCTGGTCGAGATCCTTCCGCTTTTCCCTCTCTTCTTGTAGTTTGGATGTCAGTTCAAGGCGAAGGGAAGCTTTCTCCTGCTCCGACCTCCTCTGAACCTTTTCGATTTCGTCTCGGCCCAATTCAAATTCGCTGAGCTTGGCTGTGCTGTGGCCAGAGTCGGAAAAGTAGTCGCTTGTTCTCTTGCTGCCGGTTGGCTGGGGACCGCTGTTGATTTGCTCCTGGAGCCTGTCGGCCAGGTCTTCCAGGTCGATCTCGCGGCGGATAGATGCAGCCAGCTCGGAGCTGATGGCTTTCAGCTCTTCCTCCATCTCGTCGACCAAGGCTGTATTTTGGGAAATGTGTGGTGAGTGCGTGGAGAAGAACGATTCACGTTGTTGGGCGAGAGTTGATGTTGCATTGGGCTTTGTGTGCCTGGATGATAAGCTGTTCGTTGAACGTCGGTTGTCATTGGCCGAGCCTTTAGCGGTCGGTGACAAAGGAGACGGGGAGGGGAGGGACGAGAAATCCGTGACCGAAGGTGAAGGATTTCCCCAACCAAAAATAGACGCCAGTGGAGAGGTTGCGCCTGGTGAGCGCGGTAACGGTTTGTTCAGCTTGGGCGACCCGTCTATTGCTGCTGACTGTGGCGAGTCGTCTATGTATGTATCCGGCCCTTCACCTGTCCTGGCGGAGGGTTCGACTTTTTCTAGCCGTAGATGCGGAGGTGCGTGCTTGATTGGTGCTAACATGGGGGGAGATGAAGGAGGATTTGAGTTGTCGTCGTCGTAAATGGACTCGACGTCGGAGGTGGCGTCCGTGATGTGGTTGTGGTTGTGAGCTTTGACAGAAGCACCGTCGGGAGTGCCGTCGGGTGTCAGATCTGGGAGCAAATCGTCGTACACTGACAGGACATCAGAGAGCTCCGAGTCAGCTGTTTCAGCGAAGGAAGGTCCACCGTGGGTGGAATTGTTTCCCGAAGCAGTGACTGTTTCGTCGTCGCTTGGCGCCGGCGCTGTTCTTGATTGGGACTCTCTGAAGGGGATTAGAGTTAGATTCTGCACTCTTTACTTGGACAATGGCACGATGTGTCTGCTTCTATTCTAGACAGGGGTGTGTGTAATAGAGAACAAGAGAGAGAAAGAAGAGAAGAGGGAGGTGAGGTGAGGTGTGTGTAGGTGTGTGTAGGTGTGTGTGTGTCTGTGTATGTGTGTGTACAGAGAGAGAGAGAGAGGAGAGAGAGGAGAGATACTCACTGTTGAGGAGGAGCTTGCACCGGGGCCTTGACAGAGGCAGGGTACTCGTAGAAGGTGGGACTATCGACGGATGGTGACCGCGCGAATCTGTGATCGGGCTTGGGCAGGTCGATGGTGGTGGTGTGAACCCGAGGCGAGCCCTGGGCAAGATACTGCGTGACAAGCGAGGACGACGCCGCCGTGTTGGACACGGGCTTCCGCTTGATGGGACCGGAGAAGCGAAAGGGAAGAGAGGAGGCGACGACCGGAGAGATGACGGTGGGAGCAGATGTATCTACGTAGTCGAGCGTCTGGGAACGACTGTGACTGGCAGAGATGCTAGTGCGAATGGCAGCAGGAGGAACAGGCGCGGCAATGGTGGTGGTTGCAGTGGTTGGAGTGGTTGTTCCGGGGTCGAGGTCGGTCTGGAGATGGAGATGATGGTGGTCTTGTTGATGGTGGCCGTCCTGGTGGTAGCCTTGTTGCTGGTACTCCTGGTGGTACTCTTGCTGGTACTCGTTTTGGTAGTCCTCCTGGTAGTCCCTGTAGTACTCGTCGTCGTCTTCCTCGTCGTCTGATTCCTCGCGAATGGTGCTATGCCGCAATGGCGATGGATGTGGAGAGGCCCGAGATGAAGCAGATTGTGTATCAGAGTCTGGCAGGATCGACGCCATGGCTCCGGGCCCGCTGGCAGGTTGCGATGCGACGTCCATGATATTGAACAGCCGTCGTGGGGGGTACGAGAGTACGAGCGCTAGCAAGCTGTCGGATCGGACAAGAATCCTATACTGGCACTCGTATACGAAGGAAATGGGCAGCAAGCGAGGTACGAAGAGCAGCACTGGAGAGGGCCGGCCACCAGAAAGCAACGCTCACGACACGAGTCTTAACGCCGGTGGCAGGTTAAAATTGCCCATGAATCGGATCGACTGAAAGGGACGGTTGGCGAAGAGAGGCAACGACTTGGTCCAAGAAAAGAGCAGAGCGACTAACTCTACTCGTGGTAGGGCCCCGGAGCAAGAGGGGGGATTTGGAGTTAGGCCCGTCTTAGTCGGCGACGGTGAGCCAAAAGCTGCTGGGAAAGGGGAGAAGCGAGGCTCGAAAAAGGCATCCAAGGCTGTGGGGCAGGCGAGGGTTTGTGGAGGTTGCATTTCAATTGATTGCTTTAGTCCTCGTAGTGCCTGGGTAATCTACCCCCCTGGTTCTGGTTCTGATGAGGACCGTTGCGTCTCTACCTGTTACTTTACTGCATTCCGTCTGGTCTTTTTGGTTTCTTTTGTAATAGGTATGGTCTAGTATATGATATGGGATGGATGAGCGTTTTAGCGCCTCTTCATGTTCTATCTCATCACTCCTCCGTCCTGATTGGCGAGCAATCAACGACCCGTCATCTCACGATGCCAGCTGATCAGATAGCATATGCACGTATGCGCCCAGCACTCAATCGCCCGAGCTGACGGGCATTTCGGCTACCAGAAGCGCGCAATCAAGCATTTTTGCCAAAAATAAACGCCCAATTGGCCGAGTGTGCACAGCCTGATGCCACTTTTCGCATCATGTTCCAAGCACCAAGAAGCAAATAAGGAGGTCCAGTCGAATTGCGCACGTTGGCGAGCTCCTTGAGCCAGGGCCACACCATGATTTCGCCCCGGTACCTGCGCTAGCGCTCCTTGGCCAGGGGAACACAGCGGCCGCTAGTTCAACGTTGGCTGTCCAGAGGCCCTGACTTGACGCGAAACATTGAAGCAATAAAGGTCCAGGTACCTAGTACCTAACGGTTGAAGCTTTCACAGATGCAAGTACAGGTACAGGTACAGGTACAGCTGGGGATTCGGCGGGGCCTGTCTGTCCTCTACCGTAGTACTAATGGTCCATATGTGCAGCACAGCAAGTATAGGCGAGCCGGATCAATTTCAGCCGCCCCTTGCGCTGAATGCGCGTGCAAACGAACAATAAAGGAGCGACATTGGACGCAGCTGGCATGCAAGCAAGCAATCTGATCCACCTCACTGAGTTTCTCTAGTTCCCGGTACATACAGGCACGAGTACAAGCACATACTCGTCCAGGTAAAGTGCCAATGGAACACAGAGTTTTGGCTGGTGTTTTAGCGCCCTGTCTTGCATGAGCCACTAGCTGCAATGCATGCAGGTACCAAGTCGGACAAAATGCTGAATGGGGCACCGACTCTTGAGCTGTCAATTGCAATTGGATGCACATTTGATGGTTCAATGTTGCAACTTGCGAAATACCACGGGGAGCCTTATCTCGCCTACAAACCTCCCCGGCGTTAATGCGGGAAACCGTCAGCAAATCGGTGGCGCGTATGCAACAAGCATCAATCTTCAGGCAATACGGAGTATAAGGGCGAGTACTAGTACCTGGCTGCATCGGTGTATTGGCGCGCGGAAAGGGGATCAATGGATTCAATTGGCTGCCCGCGGTAATGCCACCTTTGCGCTTCTCACCTTCGGTGGCGGGTCATACAATCGACTGGCTGGGACAAACTCCAGCCTTTGCCGCCCCGGCCATTTTCTCAACCTGAACCTCAGGAATTGATTTGATCATCTTCACAAGGGCATCCACATCCACTTAAAAAAACAACCAGGGCAAATCAAGCCATCTTCCATGTTCGAAGCGCCTCATTGTGCGCCTGGTGGCCTCAGCGCGATCGCATCCCCTAGCTTCAGCAGATGGGCGTTGGTAGTAATTGCTTAGTATTTTGCCAGTGCGCAATTTCAATACGGCATAACATTCCGTGAAGCCAAAGCTTTACGCAAAGGCTTGTAATGAACTCCTAGGTATCTACTCTTGCATACTACCTAGTAGTACGCATTTCGTACTGATCCCCTGACACACGCTCCCTCCTCCCTGAAAGAAAAGGGTGCATCAAGCCACCTCTGTACCTGTATTCTTTGGGTGTGAGAAGGGCCGGATTCTCACTTATTCTCAGCCCGCAAGTTGCCCAACTAAGCACTCCATCAGGTCAACCTGCAGCGGCCTTGTCCGTCCAAACTCTCCTACCAACTCCCGTTGGTCATGACAAGACTTTTAGTCGGGATTTTTAGTTGTCTATTTAGGCAAGGTTTAGCATCGTAGGTGGTAGCATTTTGGTTCCAGTTGGGCAAAATAGTCCCCCAAAGTAAGATTACCTCTGGAGCCAACATGAACCATTGAAATCCCATCCCCCAGCAAACAGCATCTCCAATGACTGAACAAACAAGCCCATCGAACACCCAAAAAAGGACCCTGCGAGATTAAAAACCCCCAGATTCCATCTATCCCCAGGCAACCAATTTAATCTCATCACCCCCAAAAGGGGCATCCAGCCCGTCACATCACCAACTCAAAACGGGCACACACTGACGGCACGCCCGCTGCTCCCTTCCTCTTCCAGCTGGCCTCTTCATCTTATCTTGTCCTGATGATCACGTCTAGTTTGCGTCTAGCTCTGTAAATCAGCCATGGACTAGCCCAACAGCGCCGATGACTCTGTAAATCAGCCGTGGACCAAGTCCAAGAGCGCCGATGTGACGCCAGGTTATGGTGCTAGACCTGTTCTTGTCCAACCTGTATGCGCAGTAGATTACACAGATCGCCGTTAGGAAATCGGACCTCTTGAAATGAACCTCTTGCGTCTTTCGGCAGTTGCGGGGCATTTTTCCTTGTGCGCGAGTCGTACAGAGGCATTTATCATGTACATTCCAGTGTGGCATGTAATCCGTATCGTCCGATGATAGTAGTACCTTGCATAGAGGCTGGTTGTACCAATCCAAGGTGCTAATTGTACATCAAGAAGAGATAGTACATGAACTGGTTCAGTTAACCATGTTGAGAATACCATCTTGACATTAAACACATATGTAGCCCTTCTATTAATAACAATCTACCTCTCGCCTAAAGGCCCATATAGACAAACAGGCAAAACTCCATCTGTAAAACTCCAAACCCAAATGATTAAGACTCCGCTCGTCCGATAAGCAGAATGTTTTTTTTATCCCATGGCCAGCTGTAAACAATTCCCATCAAGATGCCGATGATGCCCTTGGTTAGTTCGCATGGTTCAAGCGTGTCTTACAACATCAGCTTTCCCTTTGGCAACAATGCCCATAGCCCACCGCAAGCACATTTGCGCTGTTGCCCCAAGACGAAGTGGTACCCGGGACGACTCCCGAATACGTCTTCCATCACACAGGCACAGCGGGTGCACCTTCTCCATTCCTGAGCCCCGAGCTTCATCTCCACCCTTTTGAACAGGTCGACGTAGACAAATCTCGAGCCGTTACGCGCCAAGCTAGATTCGTCGTCTTGGACGCCGAGAAGATCGTAGTTTGCAAAGAAGAGCTTTGAAGGGTCGCAAAGGGCCCTGAATGCAGGGAGCTCTTTGCTAAAGAACTTCTTAATGACAGGCAAGAAGGGTGCCGGCGGCCCTGCAGCTAACAGCATGTTTAACTCTATCGAAACTTGCGCTGCCTTGACAGCCAGGTCGATTTGCTTCCCCTGGGGGTTTTGACTTGAGCTTTTAACCATGTTTGGGAGAAACGCCTGGTATGCCTGCCGAACGTCCCCGCCGAGGACGTTGAGCAGCTTCTCAAAATCAGCGACTTTGACAAGGCTAGTTGTCGTAATGTGCTGCATTTTCTGATATGCTTGCTGGAGTTTAGGATTGGCAGTCTTGGGAACGCCCGTCTGGTCCATATTCGCCGACTGCCCTCGGTAAAATTCTATCGCCCGTTCGCTCAGAGATTCCAGATGGACAATCCTGCGACAGACACATATAAGAAAGCTCCTGCTTGATGATGAGAGCAAGAGGTGCAGCGATACGTCATTTCGTTTTTGAAGATATGGCGTCACCTCTCCAAAACGCTTGGGTTCAAGCCTCGCTATGAACTCACTGTCGTTCATCAGTGTAAATAGGCTGTCGGTGAGCCATGACAGAAGATCTAGAGACCACTTGGCGCAGCCGGCTAATGCTTCTACAACCTCTATTGTGGCGTGTCAGTATACCGACAATAATGGTTTGCCTCGGTGCACGAAGAGATAAAAACTTACCATGTTCATCCAGGGGACTCATCTTCTCTCGCACCGTTACAGGTGTGTTCATTGCGAGGGTGATGAGAACGACAACGTTGCGCACATTGAGATCAATCATGGCAAACTTGCCCTGAAACGTCCTGGGATGCGTCTCCCCTTTAAATCCTAAGCTATTCATGAAGCTTAGGCAACTCTGAAGCGGCGTGTTTCTCATAAGCAAATCATGGTGAAGTTCCTCAGAGTAATCGACTTGGATCTTGTGGACCTTGATAATTTCAGTGATCCAGTCGTGAATAAACCGCCTCTTTGATGTATACGGCGCTACAATGGCGAGCAAGTCGTCATAATTGGCCTGATGCCACAGGGCAGATGCAGCCGCCACCGTTAGGCCGGCGATTGTGGCCCCGTAACGGACCTCTTGGTAGGAATTTCCAATATCACCGAGCGGATATTGCAGCTTGCACCATTTAATCTTCCCTTCATCTGACATCTGGACCATGGAGCAGTGAGTTGGAGAAAAGGCAACCTGTTGGCATGATCCTTCCTCGCTGAAGTTCCAGCCCACTTGACGTAAACTCATTACTCTGTTGGTATCCTCTGTCGCGTATACTTCTTCAAAGGTAAATCGATCTCGGTATTCAACGGTACCGTCAGACATGGTCAAAACCAAGAGTTTTCCGAATTGGGCGGGCTGAAAGCTGATCAGCACCTTGTTAATGTTAATTGGCTCCAGTTTTCGCAGCCGCGTGTAACCCGTCTGCTCTGAGACTTCGCTGTTCCTTCGGTTTCCTAGCTGCTCAAAGGCTGGGTGAAGGTTGTGTCGCTGTTCACTCACTGCTTCCCAGCGGTCAATAATGGTTTGAGCGGTTTGATAGGATCCAGAAGTGGGCGTGCGCGTCCTGATGGCGACAATCATGGGTGAGACGGTGCTCTTGCCCGTATTATCAATGATGGAAGGGAGAACGTGCAAGTGAGATAGCTCTGCCATGGAGGCGTCATCCCCAGGCCCCGTTTGCAGCCACGTCGTAGCGGCGAGATGCTTTTCGACCAGCGAAGGGCTAAGTCGAGCGTTCTGCGGCAGAGGATTTTTGTCGGGTTGTGAACCAGGACCGCCCCATTGAATCTCTATTTTGAGCAGCCTGAGCTGCTTTGATGAGGTCGCAACAGCAACCAGCAGAAATCCTATCACAATGTTAGCACCAATCATCAATCAATCTAAAGGGTACTAGTCCCAAGCCTTACTTTTGTCAGAGGCAAGAGCCGCATGCGTGACCAGCTCGTCCAGTGAGTTTACACTTTCGAGCTCCATCGTAGTCTCTTCCATCCGATTGTTGTTTTGTGACCAAAACATTTTCAGCATGCCGCTGATTGTGACGCAAAACAAAGCACTCTTTGATGAATGGGGGTGACTTGGCCCGCCGGCGTGAACAAATGAGCTTTCATACTGGTAGATATTGCCATTTCGAATTGCCGGTCCATACATGATGTTGTACGATTTCTTTCACAGAGTTAGTGCCTCGGGTTATCTTAGTACCAAGACCCGGCGTGCTCACCTGCTGGTTCTGCGGCGCGACTGCCAGCCAATGTGCCCCTACCACAGCGTTTGCATCGTCGATGGAGTCTGTGTCGTACTTTCTCGTGATGAAAGGGTGGTTGAGAGATATCGAGAAGCTAACTATAACAACTCTTCCCACCGCATCAATGATTGCAAGCTCTGGGAGGTTGGTTGACCCCCACTCCAAGTGAACTAGGGGAATGCCAGAAGAGCCCTTGATAAGCTCACATGTCGTCGGCTTGCTGAGGTCCCACGATCCGTCAGCCGGGTTGCATCGCAAGAAGCGGAGCTGCAAGAACTGGCCGTCCGGCGTGATACTTGCAACCGTTCCGGATTTCGACCAGGCTATAGTCCTGAAGCTCTCTGTCAGCCATAGACATAGCGATGGGGAAAGGGATGTACGGATACGCACTGGCAGCAGCCACGGCTTCTCACACCATCAACCTTGAGTGAAAGCGGCCTATCATGCGATCTATCGGGAAGCGACAGGCCGACGCCATCGCCAAAAAGATCATCCACGTCGTTTAGATCGACCGGGACGGCGTTATCCAGCATAAGGGGCATTTTTTCCTCCGTCATTGGAACGATGCGTGAATGCGCAAGCCAAGGCCGGCGAAGAGCCTACGACTTAGGGCGGTCAAATTGCCTACGGTGGGCAGGGAGGCGCGTTGAGAAGGCGTAGCAATGATTCACGAACGCGAGACGGTCTATTATACGTGCGTGGCATGGAAAAGTGTTTCTAACAGGCAAAAGCCCGGGTGCAGAAGAAATCGGCCAATATGAAAATGCATATAAGCAGGATGAGGCTCACATCAAGGTCCAAGTTTCAGTGATGAAAGGTGATACTGGCGCTGGGTCGGATGAACTTCGGTATAATTGATTTGTACCTGCCTTACTGCCCACCTTGGGCACATACAATGTGCCTACCCTGGAGAAAACAGGGTTAAACTCGCATCCAACGGTTGGATTTTCTTGATATGCCCTCTAACGAGATATCAACTTTATACTACCTCGGCGATATATTATAACGCTATCGTTGCCGATGTCCCTTGCCGTTCCGTGAGGCCGACTCTTCCCTCATAACTCCTCTTTGGGGCTGGTTGACGTAATGCGTAAAGTAAGCAGAGACTATGACAGTGCCACAGGGATAGCATTGAATCATTGGATACACGTAATATTAAGCTTTGAGTTGCTGCCGCTTTACCGTCCTTCTGTGCTTCGTAGAGATTCCAAGGCCCGAGGTATAGTATCTCATTCGTTATTTGTCTCAAGATTCTCTACTATAAATGCGGTGGTTCTATACCCATGATTAACATATAGGTTTCTTTTGCGTACATCTCATTGGCAAACGAATCTTCATCATGAGATCCATCTCCGCAAGTACATTGTTTCTGCGTCGATTGAAGCCTTTACGACAAGGCGCTCGGGCTGCATCATCCTTTACACAGTCACAAGGATACCGCAATAGACCGTTGACCTATTTGCTAGTCGGGTTATTGCTTGGAGGCGCTTCAGCGTCTACACTCAAGCTCTCGTCTGTATCTGGCCTAAATGGGAATACGGCACCAAGATGGGATGAATCAACCAAGCCGTCTAGCTTACAATCCAAGTATGCCGATAAAAAAACAATGCTGAAAGTAGGTTGAGTGGATAGATATATCTCATCTTTATACATAAATCAAGATACTAACAAAATATCGGCAGGCTGTTGACGAGATTCGTCGTGAGCTTGGAGAAGAAGCAGTGAGCACCGATCCAGATGATCTGGAATATCACGGCTATTCTGAAATTTCAACGTCAAATACGGATGAAAGGCCATTTGCCGTTGTGCGACCGCAGTCGACAGAGCAAGTGTCTGCAATCGCAAAGATATGTACCAAATATAAAGTTCCAATGGTACCTTTTGGAGCCAAATCTAGCATGGAGGGGAACTATAGCTCCCCCTTTTCGGGCATATGCATCGACATGTGCGAGATGGATAAGATTGTCGAATTTCACCCGCAAGATATGGACATCGTTGTGCAGGCTGGGGTCAATTGGACGGTATTGAATGAGGAGATCAAAGATACAGGCCTCTTCTTGCCGCCTGACCCAGGCCCAACCGCCCTCATCGGGGGAATGGTGGCTACTAACTGTAGCGGAACCAATGCTATGAGATACGGTGCGATGAAGGATTATGTCGTCAATTTAACAGTTGTCTTGGCCGATGGCACCATTATCAAAACAAGACACCGACCAAGGAAGACGTCAGCCGGATATAATCTCAACTCCTTGTTCACTGGGTCAGAAGGGACCCTCGGCATCATCACTCAAGCCACGCTCAAGTTAGCAGTGATACCGACAAATCTCAGTGCCGCCGCCGCAGCCTTCGGATCGGTTCATCATGCTGTGGCAGCTGCGTCTACGATGATCCGCTCAGGCCTCCCCTTGGCCGCTTTGGAGCTGATGGACGATCAACAGATGCGGAGCATAAACAAGAGCGGAGGAACCGCTGGTAGGATGTGGGAAGAGAACCCAACTCTGTTCTTAAAGTATGCATTATGCCAATATCCCCTTTTCAGTTGATGGAATCATCAGTATGTCTGACATGTGGGATCAGATTTGCAGGTACTGAAAACTCTATGAAGGATAGTGTCAAGGCGGCACAAGCCATATGTCGTACACACAACGCCAGAACCTTTGACAGTGTATATGGAGAAAAGGAAATAGACTCCCTTTGGTCAGCTAGAAAACGCGCGCTTTTCGCGGCAATTGCGGAGCAGCCAAAGGGCGCCATGGTTTGGGGCACAGATGTTGCCGTGCCTATATCCCGTATGGCTGATCTGATCGGTAAGTTCAACAACCCAACTTGTATTACAATTCGCTTATAGTCTCTCTTTTACGCATAAACAGAAGAGTCCAGAGCCAAAGCAACGGGCCTTGATCTCTGGAATAGCGTGCTAGGACATGTGGGAGACGGAAATTTTCACCAAGCAATGTTCTATCTCCCCAACGATGCCATTGGAAAGAACAAGGTAGCAGACTGCGTCGATACTATGGTGAAGAGGGCAATTGAGATGGAAGGAACCGTATCAGTAAGTCGACTGTATCGTCTCTTCCGTCCTCCTGTTGCATTACTGACAGTTCATGGTAGGGCGAGCATGGTATTGGCATTGGGAAGAAGGTAATGTAGCACGTTCATCTGACTTGTCTCTGCACAAATCTAATAAGTGATTAGGACTGTCTTCTCAAGGAGCTGGGCCCGTCAACAATCGGGGTCATGAAGGCTTTGAAGGATGCACTTGATCCGCAGTATGTTTTTGTGTTCTAATTTTTGGGTTCAATCTTGCTGACATGACGTTATCCAGTTGGTTGTTAAACCCAGGAAAAGTATTTGATGAATAATGAAGTGGTATTGGAAGTGTGGAGAGTACCCTGACTTCCTGCTATTTTGAACGAATCTACAATTACATTTGAATTGTGTAAAAGCTCTTTATAGCTTTCAATCCCCTTGCGTTGCAATTTGAGTGCGTGCCTTATGCCCTACCGTGTTATTCTGGATTGTGATGTATATGTCGTGTTCTAGAAGGCCACCACGATGCCTCAATTTGGCCGCCGGGAACCCCTTTCCTTATCAGCTCATATACCGCTGTTACTAAGGAGATATAGATAATTGCAATTTTTGCTTCAGTAGCAAAAGATACGAAAGGCGAGCTTAGCGAGAACCCTGAACCCGGATGCGTTTTTTTTTAGCTATAGAGAGGCGGAATCTATGGGCTGCCTCAACAAAGGTGCTTTTACTCCATCCATATGAGGAGCATCATGGGAAATGAATATGCGCAACGCTGCATGACGCACGTGTTCATGATCAGAGACATATCGCCCGAAAGCCCCGTCAGTCGATCCATACATGCACGTATCACCCCAAGTGGACCGTAGACGCTAAATAGACGACAACAAATGCCGCCGGCTTGGAATTCGTAACCAGCGAGTCGAGTTGCGGCACCTCATTAGACTCCCTGCACGAGGACTCCATAGGCTTGCCGAGAAGCCATTATAACCGAATAGAACCGCCCTAGCATGTCGGAGCGATAAAGGGAAAGTGAGCGGGAGGGAAAAAAGGGTCTAATGCACATGTCAAGAGGGTAGTACGAATGATAGTGATGATGGTGTCTCATACGTATGAGATGTCATCAACGCGGAAGAGGATGAGCGTTGCCGTTGATCGACTGCTGATCTGACAATCAGGGACCTTGTGATAAACTTCTGGAAGGCCGGAAGTGCTCCATGCTACTAATTCCCGTATGGATCGACGACTCTGAACTGACTGACGTGTTACCGATGTCTTCCGTAGTCCGCCCTCTGTAATTGTGATCGCCTTTTTAACGCCGTTGCTTCGTCATGGCACGAATTTGGCGCAACCGATGGGAAGGGTCCATGCTAGTACTGGTGGCACAAATATAGCAGCAAGGCAAATGAGACGGCCCCGGCACTCAACCCACTGTACTTTTTTTCTTTGATGTTGCCTGCTCAATGCTCTTTTTGGCCTTTTGAGAGAAGAGGGAAAGCTGCGTTATTAGTATGGCTGCAAGCATTGATGGAGAGGAAGAGGATGAAGAGACACGCTGATAGTGAGCATTCGCATTGAATGTTGATGGCCAAGTAAGAATGAGGCCATACGAAGAGCTATCTCAAACCCAACGCGTCGCAATCATTGCCACACGGTACAAAATACCTTAGATGTATTTTTCCATGTTGTGCAATGCAATGCTCAACCGTACACGCCAAAATGCCTGACTTACACTGCGTAATCCCCCACATCAAGACGTCGGACCAGGGCCGTCTGATGGGCTGAGCTTTCAGGTAACAGAAGCGGCCGGTGTGTGCGGTGAACCGTGCATGGGGTTGAGAGAGGCACTGATCGGCAGCATCTGGACGAGGTGGGAAAGGCAAGGCCTCCTGGTGAAGCGTACTTAAGAGGAGCCGTTGCGAAGCACATGGCTCGTACTTGGATTCGTACTTTACACTTTGTACTTTGCGCGCGTATAGGTAATGACAGTGACACTTCGTCATCAATGATGCAAAATATCTGCAATCTGTAATCTGCAGCAAAAAGGAGCAGTACCAGAGGCATAATTTCATCATGCCCAACGCCGTGACGCGCAAGGGATGCATATCATATCATTCCAAGGTTGTCGTGTCGCACAGCATCTCCTCACTTAGTCGTGACCGTTTGACAACCTCATTGCGCCAGGGGCAAGGGGCCCATATCGGCCACTGTCTAAATCTCTCGTCAATTTCCGTCTTGATATCGTGTGTGTTCTGGGCTGTAGGCTGTGTGCTAGCGGCGGTTGTAGCCTCGTCTAGGCCGAGCGGGTTTCGTCAAGAGAAGCGATGGTTCCTGGATACCGACGAAAAGAGAGCAAGAGAGTGCAGGGGCTGGCGACAAACGACTTTCGCTTGCTCGTACGTTCCCATGTGCCCATGCTTGCCCCCCCGCCAGGTCCCTGAGCCACCAAAATAAGCACGCTTCTAGCTTGCCGTAGCCTCGAGATATCATGGATGGTGCGGAGGAACTAGGTCTGAAGCGGATACGGCGCCGCCTACGAGCCCTGGCGCAGTGCAGCATTCTGATTGCCCGATTTGTCGTCATATACTTGTAGCGCCTCGAGTAAGGACCAAGTGCTTTTCTGGTGATGGGTATGGCGACACTGGTGGTGGTGGTTGTGATATGGTGTGCCTGTTCCTGTGCCTGTTCCTCCACTGTTAATCCCTTCTCCTGGGGGTTGAAGCTTCAAACCTTCGTCAACAGTGCATGAAACTCCCAAATTCACCCTCTTCTAAGCTAGGCGAGAGAATGTGACAAGTGATTCCTCCATTACTCATGCGGGCGCGCATGATCATGAGCGCCATCACAATGGTATTAGCCAGAGTTTTTCATCCAGAGCGACAGTGATTAATGGTGCGTGATACAAGAGGCCACTCTACATAGGCGCTGCTGCTAGCACTGACTGCCCCGCCATCCGCCACCAATCCCGTACCGACTTCACTCACACAATTGCACAACCCCAGCCTGCACAATCTCGCGGCCTCTCCACTGCAAATCACTGGCCCCTGGTCGCCAAGATAGAGAGCTTTGGCCAGCTGGTAGCTCGAGCCAGAACCAGCGCCAGGATTCGTCGTTGGAAAAGCCGCTGGCTCCAGAGGGTTACGAGCAGCCGTCACATCTGGGGCAGCAACTGACAGAGCTAGAAACGGCCGAGCGACAGGGGGGAATTGCAGCCGAAGCCAGGAACACAACGTGGGCCGCGGAGTCGCTTATGGCTATGGGCCTAATATGGCTATGGCTATGGCTGTGGACATGGCTATTAGACGGTTCGAAACTGGCTGGCACTGGCTGGCGCTTCTGTGTGCGGTGATGCTAATATGCTAATACTACCAAGTACCCGCGATGCCATGCCACTCCAACTGGCGACGAAACCGACCATCTTTCTTTCCTCCTCCCTCACGCGGTTTCCGACAATTCACATTTTCCATCCTCACTTTCGAATTCTAAACGCAGAAAAGCACTGGCTCAACACTTGTGCTTTCATTATTACTCAGCGCGGAAGCTCTGCTCGTCACCTGCCTTTCGTTTTACCTCTCACGCCGGAACTTAGTTAAGCTCCTGGCTCCAAAATCTCAAGTCATGGCCCCCATATCAGCAATGGCGCCCGCTGGCGCTCAATCTACAACTCTTTCAAGTACTGGCAAATCTTTGAAAAGGGGAATGAGCCTAAGGAGAGCTTCTACCCAGCGTCGGCCACGAAACCAGCAGCAGCAGCTTCCACCTCAGTTCTTGCAGCCTATGCAAGGGCAACGGGACGAAGATGAAGACGAGGACACGATAACCTCTTGCCATCCCAGCTTTCAGACATATCGACATCGAGACCGCCAGAGCCACTACATTGATCCGCGACAGCCGATGCTGCACCTGCCAGACTCGCAACGGCCTGCGTCTTCCCGTAGCCATATGCGAGACTGGAATCACCAGAGAGAACGGAGCCGAAGCCCTTCGTCTTCTAACAAGCTGCCGCCACCCGACAGTTTGCTGCAGCAGCCCCAGCCCGAATACTACAGCAGTCTACCATCGTCCACGAGCTTGACCAGTGAGGAATTCGAAGCACTGCCGCCTACAGTTCGAAGAAAAGTAAGTGGCTATTCTCTCTCACGTTCATGCTGTTATCGTTGCTTTTGATCCATCCATCGGGTGGTGAAAAGTTGTCTCAGCGATGTCCTCGTACACCGACTTTCGTTTCTTTTCCTTTCCTTTTTCCTTTTTCTTTTTTAAGATGGCATGTCCCTGCATTCACCCCAAGAATGCATTTTACCAATGTGTTTACAGAAGGCTCTTGGGGTGTTGGGCAAGCGACAGGACCCGCCAGCTTGTGTCGCAGATGAATGCATAAAAAGAGGTCAGAGAAAGACGAAATGAGACGGAGAAACAGGGCCAACAGCACAAGGTGTTGATTGGATCTGGACGTCAGAATGCATTGCCTAACAAGAGCGGATTCTGTCTGTTTTAAAGCTGACTGGTTTCATGCGTTGTCTGACTTGGACGATCGGGTTGGCCATTGCAATGCTAGCCAATTGGGTGTATCGCACATACGGTTCCCTGGTCGACGGAAAGCCTGACAAG
Source organism: Trichoderma atrobrunneum (assembly GCA_003439915.1). Taxonomy (NCBI): domain Eukaryota; kingdom Fungi; phylum Ascomycota; class Sordariomycetes; order Hypocreales; family Hypocreaceae; genus Trichoderma; species Trichoderma atrobrunneum. Next base: position 85,049 of record PNRQ01000081.1, read on the forward strand.
TGTCGGAATAGCTCTGTCTCGCATCTCAAGGGATCACCGACGAAAGCAGAGCATGGGTTGGCAGAGACATGTTGGCTGCGACCAAACAGCGGGTGATCTTCTCAGTCTTCGTCTCATCCTCAATCCCAATGCCTCACTCTCTGTCACCGTCTTGTTCCCTTCACAACTGTGGGATTTAGCCTGGACCGCGGGATGCGATGCATCATGCAATGCAATGCAATGCACCTTCGTCTTGCACTCACTAATTCCGGTGACAAGCCAATGGCGCGGGAACGGCTGAATCCGTCCCTGGCATCCCAGCACACTAGTGTCGCGTCGCCCCGCGAGCGACCTCGTTTGGGTGCCATGGCGCTTGTAGGCCGTCTGCGGTGCGTCCAATTGAATGCTCTCAGCGATGTCTAGCTGCTTGCTTGATTGATCCGTGGTGGTGGTTTGCCAGTTTAGCTCGAGTGAGCTCCTCTGAAATCCATCAAACGTGGCTCCATTGTGATATTGGCATCGTCACCAGCCAACCAACGTGCCAGTCCACGATGAAACCAGCCTACATGGGCCGGAAGAGGGAGTCTTGTCGTGTTAAGAAACTGGCAAGAGCATAGACACTGCAGTGTGTTTTGAGTCAACATTGTGTGTGTATGTGCTCCGTACCTGGCATGAGTTTGTCTGCAGGGCGAAGGCCGCTTATTGTACTCATACCGCAACCCCCTGATCAATGTGCGAGTGCACCCAAGCCAACTAGCATTGCTGCTAGCATCACTGCTTTGTCCGTATTGGACTTGAAGCCTCCCCACCTGGCCATGGTTCTTCGTTCCAAAGTTGAGACATGCCATCCTCGTTCGAGCTAGAACAGCTCTGATTTCACCCGACTACGGATACGCCTTTCAGGTAGTCGCCTCGCTAGCTTCTCAATAACACCCATAGCATTTCTCTTATATACATGCTTGCTTGGGCTGCCCCCTTTTATTGTTTCTTTTGCCGATGTCTTTTATTTTATTTGATTCTATTATTGGGCGATAGCATTCTGACATCTCTCTTTTTTGCTCCAGTATTTTTCGACCTTGGAGCGGCTGCGCTTTGCCCAGACCTGTTGTGCTGGACATTCCGATCAGCCCTGCGGCCATTCGACCTCGACTTTCGCAAGCGAAGAAGATATCTGTCAGCCGGGATCCAAGTTCGAACTTGTTTCCGATCACTCCATCTCTGGATCGCATCAACAGCCGCGCGTTCGATCGAGCTCCGCTCGTCTATACCCACATCACGCAGATACGCTTCACGGACGACCAGCGGACAACGGAGAGAGACAATCGAATACAGCCAATTCACACCATAAGAGCATCATACTGGATGCTACCGACGAGGCGTTTGTCAAGATAAATAAACGCCAATCACAATTCCCCAAACTAAACAGCCATCTGAACGAACCCTTTCATCACGAGTTTCATCCTACCATGTCGCCCAACAACGAATTTACACAGGCTATGGCCGCTGAGGCTACACCAGATTCGATCATGGAGAGTTTCCGATGGCTTGATGAGAGTGATGACTTGGATCTTCGTCTGGATGACTACCAGTCGAGTCCCAAACAAGGAAAGAAGAAGCGAATGCCTTTCCCTCGCCATCTATCTATATCAAAGCTGTCTTTTGGACGCCCATCTTCTCAACTGAGCCGTCCACCGACCAAGGGAACCATGGCCTCTCCCGCATTGAGCGAGCAATTTGTAGTGCCTTCTCTACCAAGCCCCTCTGGCCACTTCCGTCGGAGATCCAGAGCTCTGTCTCTAATGTCACCAAACAAGGGTCAAATGCCTGATGACTCTGGCACCACTGACTCAGCTCCATCTCACTACCAGGATCCCGAAGCTCGCATGAAGCTCCGTGTGTACCTTGCGTCTCCGCACAAATTTGATGAGGCCGTTGAATTTGGGTTCCCATCTCTCTACGACACACAAGGGAGGGAAACCTCTCAGGCTCGATCGTGGTCACGCCAAGAGTCTTATGACAAGATGCATAGCTCAACTGGCGATGATGCGGAATCCCTCATTAGCGATCCCACTTCACCCGTCGAAACGGTCTCTCCGAGGACGCCAGAGAGCTTGGATCATCCGCCTGTTGAGCATTCGCCGCGACTACCCCATGAAGGAGCCTGGCCTTCCAAGGTGGACTATGCCCAAGCGCCAGCATCATCCCGCGAGATGACACTACGGATGACGCTGACAAGGCCTGATCTTCGAGCCGACGAAGAGCAGATGTATGGCTGGCAAAAACCATCGTCATCCAAGGGGCAAGCACACGACGGATCTGCTCAACCAAGATCATACTCTCGAGCTTCCAACCCCAAAGACAATATTGAAAGGCAATTTGCCATCATGGACCAAGAAGCTGCCAGCAGCGATGACAACATGGTAAAACGCTTCTGGAATCGAGTCCGCCGTTCATGAGGGCTCTTATTAATGTTACGATGACTGGGTTGGATTCACGCTACCAACTTAGTTCTCGAATTACGGGCGAAGAAAGTATTTCATCAGCAAGAAAGCTGTGACTCGCCTTTTCGCTCACTCATCACAACATGCCACTATCTCCAAAATTATACCTCTCATTATAGCATAGAGCATGCATCACATATACCCCACTGTCCTTTTTGTCTTTCATTTACAACATGTTCTCTTACAAATTTTGTCATTCTCTTTGTCGTTTAGTATGAGAACATATACTGGGGGGAGCCAAATTTTGTTTGGCTGTAATCTGCAGAAGGAAAAGCAAGTCACGACCACACACTCATTCTGTTTTATCTGGCATAACAAGAAGCGCTCTATTTTTGGCTGGCGTTTTAGGATTAGGACTACTGGATTGATTTGAATTACTTGGACGGAAAGCAATTTGCCGAGAGCGAGGATCTTTGTTATTGACGAGCGATGGGATGGAATTGTAAAACTCATGAGAAGCCCTTGGCGAGGGCTGATATAATATAGTGTCCTTTTTATTGATGCTGTTGTCGAACATTCACCAATGGTCTTTTTTCACTCTCCCCTTGTTCTACAAGTGACCTTTGCTCCCTCGTATGTGATTTGATTCCTTAGTTGGATGTTTAGTCCACTCACATGACGGTCTGTCTTGTTTCGCTGCTGAGATTTACATGGACTAGGACTTTTAGCCCAATGCAAGGGAGAAGACGACACGAGCAACTCACGCGTTGAAGCCCATGTGCGCCTTATTTTTGACGTTCTCTTATCTACTATTGCATACACGTTGCGAGATACGCTAATAACGCCCATGCTCCTTTTTTTCTTTCTCGGTCGATCGCCGATTTTGGAGTCCTAGCTTTGAGTCTACGTATGTAAGAAGATGGGACGAGCGGGAAGGGGATGTAAGGGGAGGTTTTGAAGGGAGAGCAAGGGGCGGCATTTGGAATTCCGGGGTCCTTGCGTTTGTGTCTTGTCCTCGTATTTGTGCCTTGCTATTTTACTTGTTTACTTTTATTGCGTTGTGAGAGTGGGAGTTGTGTGTATGTGTGTGGTGTGGTTTGTATATGCCTCTTATGTATGTTTTGGATAAGGGGGTGGATTGCATTTGACCGCTTGAGATGCGTTTGATTTGGATAGTGGGGGTTGTCTTTATGTTATTTGGCGGTAGGTAGATGGATCAAATGATAGATGGATGAATGAACAGTTCATATTTAGGTTGGGTCAACATTACTTTGTGTACATATTGTGTATACTCCGTACAACAGGACACATGGCTTCATTCGCGCTCATCTGCATAAAATAGGAAGTATTGAAGCACCTCTCCTATATAACATGTACAATATCCTAAAAATAGCAATGGAACCTAACCTCGCTAATTAAAAGAGATCACAGCAAGCTGCTATAATCCCAACACACATTTCTCTCCGCACCAGTAAATCTTTTTGATAAGTTCCCGCAACAGAAGCCGCCTATTTCATACACTTCCCGTAAACCCTGTTGTGTCTCGCTTGCCTCTCTCTTTCTTGCCTTTACACCTCCTCATCGCTCTCCTCACCAAGGAGCTCGCCTTCATCATCCACAATCGAGTAATCACCTCGTCCACGCGCAAAGCTGTCGCGCGTCGTGAACCTCCTGGCGCCTCTTGAGAACCAGCTGCCGTCGCTCCTCTGGCCGAACCGCCCAACAGAGCTGCTCACCAGGCGAGCCAAACTGGATACCATGACGGGCAGGGAGACCACCACTGCTGCGACGGCGGACACGGCGATGATGGGGTACTTGATCCAGGGCTGGTCGCTGTCGAAAGTCGACGAGTTCTCTCCCAGACGGATCTGTCCAAACTTGCCGTTCCAGTTGCGGTACACATACCAGCCGATGATACCGGCCAGAGTAAACGGGATGACAACGGCAAAGAAGATAACGACGCCGGATGTGCCATGCTTCCTCTTGAAATCTTCTTCGTGGCCCTTGCATGGATGCTCTGTTGACGTCTTGTCGAGCTCGTTGCCGCCACGACAGGTGGACAAGGGAACTCTACGGTAACCCGTGGGTTCAAAGTATGATGTCTCGTTGGGGTACTTTTCACACCAATCGTCTCCAGTGAGGGGGGTGAAGCCATTGACCAGCTGGCACTGGCCATGGTTGTCTAGTTCAAAGTTGAAATCACTAACTTTTGGTCAGTCATGAGATAAACGTAACAAGTAGAGAGTTGCTCTTACCATTCATAGTCTCGTCGGCTACAAGCGCAATCCTCATGGTCGTAAAGTCGCTGGAGATTCTGCTTATTGTAGCACTTGCGATCAGTCTTCTTACGTAGGTACTTGGAGACGTGCCCAAATAGACAGTCGTCATCCTGCAAGGGATGCTTGGGAGACCACAAGTAATAATCAGAGTCGCTGGCTTTGGTGTTCTCGCAGGGCTTGTCGGCCAAGCCACTAAAGTCGAGGTTGACGGAGAAGAGCTTGCCTCGACCGGATCTGCACCAAAGCAAAAAGTTGCGCGAAGTGCCCGACCGTAGGGTAGTGATGTCGAGGAGTGCCACATCCGAGTCGGCAAACTCCAAATTCTTCCATGTATTGCCCTCGTCTGTCGAGTACGAGATAGACCGGGACTTGACCGGGTTATTACGCGTGTACCTTTGTGCCAGGACAATGATTGAGCCCTGGTCTCCATACTGCCATGACCAGCTTCCCTTCTTGACATTCTTCCAAGATACACCAGCGTCAGTTGACATGAACGTGTCTGCGTTTTTAATCTCGCCAAGCTTGGACCCGACGTTGCCAATGCCGAAAATGAGACCAACGGCAGTAGCCGCGGCAAAAGTCTTTCTCTTGTCATCTCTCTCGGTATAGTGATGGAGATGCAAGGCACAAGACTCATCTCCCTTGGAGCTACTGCAAGGATAGGACTTTCCATCCACATCCTTGGCCGGCGGGGCCAAGAAACCCCATTCGGAGCCGTCATTGTGAGAGATCTTGGTCTGGAGGTCCTTCGTCTTCTCTCCCTTGTTGGCGTTTGTGACAATGTTGATCAAGGCGACACCCTCGAGGCCTGCGACCTTTTCAAAGTCGACATATGTCTCCTCGTTACAGTTGACGTTGGCGGCGCTGAGAACATATGACGTGCCGTTGGAATTGCTTTTGATGATTGAGCCATACTCCCGGTCAGCACCGCCTTCGGTGCGGACGAACAGGTTAATAGCATGGGTTGAGCTGTCAAGAAGCGTATACTCGTTCTCGTGACCTTCGTGGAAGTTGTACGGGAAGTGAGCCCTCTCAAAGTGCTTGCCGTCCAGACTGGCGAGAGCGTGCATATCTTCGGTTTCTGGATCTCTACCAGCCACAACAATGAATTCGTTCATGGTTGCGAAATTGGTAACGGAATCCTTGAAGATGGCTTTGTCCTCTTGGAAGAAGTCATCACTGGTCATGATGGTCAACGGCGCATCGTTGTTCTCTTCTTCTCTAGCGAGACAGATGACTTGCTTCTGCGACCGAAACTTGTATGCCGAGTGGCCAGTGAATTCACATCTCTCCGCAAAACGGAGCATTGTCTTCCAGTTATCGCCGCGATCAATCGAGATGGACGCCTCAGGGAAGCAGGTTTCTTTGCCTCCAACTTTGTCGCAGGTCTGGCCAACCCAGATCAGCCAGTCTCTTTTGTCTGGATGGAAGCTCAGCGGGAATCTATCACCGGGGTCTGTTGGTGCTTTGAAGCTGTGGAAGCTCTTGCCACGGTCAAGAGAATAAATGACCTTGTCGCTGCCGGTAGTGAAGTAAACCAGATCTTTAAGGAATAGGTGGGGATAAATGCCCTGGATCTTCTCGCCTTCCAAGATGCGTTTGAAGCTCTTGCCATGATCACTAGATAGCCACAGCTTTTGCTCAATTTTCAGTCGGCCGTTTCCTTCGTCCTCGGCGGGTCTGACAATCACGGTTTCGTCATCGGACTGACTGGAATCACTCCTATCGAGGTAGATCTTCTGGAAATCCTGAAGTTTGGTGTCGAAAATGAATTGTTTGTGAGTCACTTCTCCTCCATTGGCCGGAGTTCCTGGAACCGACGGAACGGTGGCATCCTCGCACTTGCGCTCGACCGGATCGTCCTTTTGTTCGCCCTTGGTCCGCTTGCAAGTGTTACCCGGGATGAGCCTCCAACCAGAAGAGCCCTTGAAAGTGCCGGACTTGTCTTTGCAGGCACCATCTGGAGCCGGCAGTGGTCCGACTTTCTTGCATACTTTGTTATCCTCCGGGTCCCTCCTAAAGTTGTAATCACACTCAAAGTCCGCATCGGAGCACTCGCAGTCCTCAGTGATGGGAACGGGATCCTTGAAATTACTCTTGATGAAGCAATCAGCCGACTTCTTTCTGCGGCGGTACGTCTGCTTGTGTCCCATGATACAAGTTGGCTTCCCATCGTCGTCCGCGCGGGCATGCCAGTCCTCGAGATCTTTATCCTCGCAAGTCCGCTTGTCCATAGCCCCAAAGTCAATAGCGATCATATGGTAGGCTCTGTCCTTTTCGCCAATGAGGAGAAACTTGAGACTGGTAGAGTCTTGCGTCGTTGTAAGGATCGCTGGTTTGACAGCGAGCTTGTCTGGCAGAGCGACTGATTCCCAGTGCTCGCCATGGTCCAGGGAATACGATATTTCAGAAATATCATCCTTTCTGGAATCCTTGACGGCAAGAAGAATCGATCCCTGGTCGCCGAATTCGTACTTGTGAGGTCCTTTCAAGGCCTCCTTCCACGTGATACCGGCATCATCTGAGACATACAGATTGGCATCTGCAAACTTGCCGAGAGCCTTGCCTGTATTTCCGTTGCCCATGACAAGGCCGGGGGCTGGGCTTGTGAAGACCCTCCCAGTGTTATCCATTTCGGTGACTGAGTGGAGGTGGATCTTGTCGCCATCGGCTTTGAGGGACTCAAAGGTCCTGCCATCGTCAAAGGAAATTTGGGTAACGACCTGTTTCTCGGCACCCTTCTTGTCGACATCAGGGCCATTCTCCACCACATTGACGATGAATACTCCCTGGATGCCATGGACTTTCTCAAAGTCGACATGTCCTTTGCCGTTACGATTGGTGTAAGGAACATTCTCGGTGAAGTAGGTGCCATTGGAGTTACTTGTGAAAAGAACACCCATGGGATTTGAGGGTGAGGAGGTCAGGACGTCAATCTGGATACTGTAGTTTGTGCTTTCTAGAACAGTGTATGCCTCTTGGTTGATTTGGTGCGAGTGGTCGTGGTTGTCGCTAGTCGGAAACATGGCGCGGTGCCATTTGAGAGTGTCGTCGGTGACGTACAAGGCCATCTCGTCGCTCTGGAAGGATGAGGTAGCAACAAGGAGGAAACTCTTGACGACAGCAATGTTCGCCACGCCGCCCACTCCCTTGTTGGTGTCCATGTTGGGCTCGAATTCCTGAACCTCCTTGTTCACCACGGCGAAGAAATCGTCGGAGATGACGAGTCTCTGGTCTTCCACAAAGAGGGAGAAGGGATCCTTGATGATACAGAGCACTCTCTTCTTATCTAGATCTTTATCGCCGGTGGTGAACTCGGGAGATAGCTTCGCCCACCAACAGCCAGCTGTGAAGGCACGGAGCAGTTCGACCGACTTGAAGTTGTCTGTGGTATAAGAGGCCTGCTCGTCGCAAAAGATGCCGTCGCACTCCATGCCGTTGAAGATGACTCGCTTCGGATCTTCTGCGTGGAATACCAAAATCTCGGGCTGGAATCGGCTGGGAACGGCCGGGGTCTCAAACTTGGACCAGGTCTCGCCTTGGTCCTCTGTCTTATAGTGCGTCTTGCCCAATGTCAGGGCATAGGCGATTTTGGAATCGTAAGGATGCGTAGCGAGCAAAAAGGCATCGCCTTCGGGAATTGCCTTGACCTTGGACCAATTGGCACCGGCATCGCTGGACCGATATATGATGCCTGCATCAACGTCGTGGAAGACAACAATGTCGCTATCTTCGAAGTAGGCAAGGCCCAATGGAGGGTGGTCGAACTTTGTGACTGAGAGCTTCGGCCCGTCCTTTGCCAGCGCCAAAACCCATAGAAGGGACAGCAGCAGCAAGTGCCATGACGGCGCCGCAGCCTTGGCTGTGAGCCTCATCATATTGTCGGTGCGTTGCTTGGAGATGTCATGAAGCTGGACGTCTTTGTCGAGGGGTTTGTACGAGGGGCCTTGTCAATCGGGTTGTAAACGGCTGGCCGAATGGCTGTGCGAATGGCTGTGATGAAGCCCCGCAAGAGTGCGCTGGAGATGGGAATGGCCAAGGAAATGAAGCAGCAATCGCTATGCAACAGGCTCGCGCTGTCCTTGAAGCTCCTGGATCCAAGAGTTGCGTGTTTCGGGCTGGTTGCGAATCGTCGTTTGGGCCATTCGTCAGCTTGTGGATGAACGGTTACATGTAGGCTCCAGCTGTGGCGCCGCGCATTTTTGGCTGGGGCTGAGTCGCCACATCTGATGCCGCGGTGCCTCTTCCGGCCGGCCACGTCAATCAATACAAGCTCGAGCTGTGGCTTGCCCGGAGCTTGTACAAGCTTCAGCCACACTTGTCATACAAAGCAAATATTCGCTTTGTGCCTTGTGTCTGACTACAGGCGGTAGAAAGCATATCTGTTCATGTCAGAAAGTTATTTATTTATTTACTAGGTAGCTTAGAGAATTTCATCACTCCGTAGGCATAGGAACATACCTAAGGATGACAATGCAAATTCAATTCAAGGAAGTATTACTCCGTAGTTGCCACTCCATGGGCAGCAAACCAGCCCGCGCTAAATCCAAGATCTAAACAGCTGCATCGGTGTCTCGGCGCTGCCCTATCGATATGGAGCCTGTACTTATTTGTACATGGATGCGAGAGGCACGGGAGCACGACTCGACAGATGCAAGCGCCAAGTGCCAAGTTACAGGGACTGCGGATATGATTCTCATACGGCAGTCTAGCTCGTACGGGTACGAAATACTACTGGCCTGCTGGGGTTTGCTTCCTTGTTGCAATCGCCGTTTGCAGCATGGGCACAAGTGTTTGATTGCTTTGTACTTGGTCCGGTCTGTACAGTACACCGAAGGCAGGGTGCGAAACTCCGAAGCGTTCGGCACTCAAATTAGCAGGCCGGATTTCGTAGCCCGAGGTGCCTACATGAAGTGATTGGACGTCTGGTGCTCTGTGCAGTGTATGTAGGTAGTCTTTTGTATCGCGGCCACATTCACAACACACCGGATGTCGACGATGCAGCCAATTGAGGCAGTCTAAGCTGCTTTCTGTTCCATCCATTCATGCGTTCTGACCTGTAGTGCTTAGAGTCTACCACACCAAGACGCGTTTCTTTGGGCGCTGCAGATAAGGTGAAACACGGGTGGAGCGAAGATCCATCGCCAGGGGTCCGCATATTCCGTATTACTTGGTGCTTGAGCATGGGCATTTCGCAACTATCGTGAACCGGCCTTGGCCGCGATTGTCGCGTTGATGTACGAGTACTTACTCCGTCCTTTGCATGTAGTAGATCATATTCTAGAGTATGAAATAGTAGCGATTGGCGGCTGTGCTCGTCTTGTTTGGATATGGCAGATGAAGAGTAAGCATGCGCACTCGAATCCGAGGTGGTGGCTATCATGCATGGTCTAGTACTTGTAGCCTGTAGTTTGCTCTTTATATATACTAGAGGTAGCAAACAAAACGTGATGATCAAGGTCGGTCGCGAGAGCAACTTTAGCTGCCAAACCCGTAGCTTGTTAAAAGCTCAGGCCCTCTTGGAGCTCCGTGCCAACCTCGTCTATTGCAGTTGCTCACATCTCGGTGGCGGATGCGCGGCTGGGGACAAATACGAATGGAGAATTGGTTTGGGGTATCGAAGCGAAAAGCCGCTTGCCGATCCTGTGATGTCGCCAAAAGGAAGATTCATTTCAGCCATTGTTTGATATTGCAGATTGCAGTATTCAGAGCCAAGGTGAGGTGGTGAGAGCCTACATTGAAGGGTCTTATCTGGGGGAGTTGGTGAGATTGAATGAATCAATGCCCCATCACACGTGCTGGTACCGCCCAAGTATCGCGAGGTACCTGCATGGACCTGCCCCTCCATTCAACCCGCGCTTTGCCCCTCGCTTTGCTGCGCGTCAACCGCGCCGTGACCACGGTTCGCCGGCAGATTCACCAATGAGACGGCGGGCAGAGTCAAGTAGACGTGCGTACCTGCGTGAGCCCTCCTTTCGAGTATGCTTACGCTGGACTTGTTTGTCCGAGTGACCGTCCATGCTTTATGCGTGTCGCCGTTGGATCAATCCGTGGTTGAGACGGGACCTAAAGAACAACATGAAGCAGCAGCACTGTAGGTACATGCGCATGGGGGTTTGAGAGAGAAAGAAAGTACCTGGAAGGACTACCTAGCCACATACAAGTGAGATGGACAAGCAGCATCTCCATGATGTATACCTTGTTTTACCTTGCCTTGCCTTCAATGTCAGCACTGTAAGAATCTCGTACAGAGACATCCATAGGCATTCTTGTAATTCAATATCCGCGGGTATGGTATGGGTACTCCGTATCGCTGCAATCAATTGACAAGTCCTCGCATCCACGCAAGAGCATGAAAGTAACAGCACCAACCCGGACCTGGAGAAAAAAGGCTCTGGGAGGCCCCTCCCCTTGTTGCCGCAAGTTCGCGGTCGCCATGCGTCCTTTCATTTCATTTACTTGCTACAGCCGTTTCTACAGGGGCCTCACCCTAGACGGCTAGAAGCAACAGCGCTGCAGGACTGGGGCGCGCTTCACTGATTCAACCCCAAACCAAACCAAACTGGACCGCATTGTGTCCTCCTCAATCGAGACAAGCCACATGAACCCCCGCCAGACTTAGCGGTAGCTTGTTTTGATCTGCTCTGCTCCCTCCGGCCTGCAGATTCAAATCGTACTTGTACCCTTACCTGTCCCGTCTGGTCTGGAGAGAGCTTCGTTTCGTTTCTTTCTTTCTTTTCCTTGACGGCTCGTCTCGACTGACTGCTTCGCTCGTTTGCATCTCTCGCACCCTCAGCGTCCTTGCTGCGAGTGATCTGGACACTGCACCACCATTAGCACAGCGCAGTCCTTCGTTGCCTCAAGCGCATCACATCTCATCTCGACACCGTATCTCTTCTCTTCTTCACTTCTTACCTGTCCTCCCGCTCTTCCTTTTCTCGCCTTGCTCGCGCCAATGGCTGCCACTTACAAGCAGTTCCTGGCCTCGCCCAGCTCGTCGCTGCTGGTTGACAATGCCTCTCTTCACTATGTGACCACGCTCACGTCCTTCGTCGGCGCCACTGAGATCATCAAGCACCTCAACACCCTGCAGAAGCAGATCAAGAAGAAGAAGGAGGACGTCCTCAGCCTGATTGACGGCCAAAATGTCATCGCTGTCGAGGTTGATACTTGTATCGAGTTCGTCACGAGCGGCGGGGCCTACCTGCCAGGTCTCGACGACAACTTCCTCTCCGATCGCGAGGCTTTTCTGCCCATTGTGAGTCTCCAAATCCAGCATCTCCACCGTCGCACTTTACCTAGCCACTCTCCTCCGGTATCGACACTAAAGTGTGCGTTTCGTGGCTAATTCCATTGCTCTTGGCGCAATCAACAGATGCATATCGTGTCGTTCGATGACGATGGCAAGATTGTCCAAATCCGCCAGCAGTGGGACCAAGGTTCGCTTCTCAAGCAGCTGGAGATCATCGGAAAAAGCGGACGCAACTGGCCTATCAGGGATGGCAAGGAGCAGGTCAGACTGATTGAATCTTGTGTCAAGTCGTCCGGTTTTGCTGCCCCTGCTCAAGCTCAAGCTCAAGCTCCAGCCCAAAGCAGTAACGGCCATAATAAGAACCGTAACAGCTCGACCAACATTATGCGCGACCCTCATGCTTCTCTGCATCTCTTTGGTTCCAGAGAAGAGGCTGAGAATGCCGAGCCTGCGGGTGTTGTCTCTCCCTATGCTGGCGCAAAGCCCAAGCAGCGTGCCTTTACCGACATTTTGACCGACGAACCCCAGCACTGGGATGACCACCAAAGACGCTCGATGTCGCCCCACAAGATGAATGCCGGCAAGAATGTGCAACCCATTCGCATTTTCGAAGGACAGCAGCACCCTGAGGATGACTCTGAGGATGATGAAAAGCCTGAGAGATACATTCGTGCCCACCCAGCGAAATACCAGCACTTCGCCTTGGCTGATGGTTCTGAAGAGAGTGAAGGTACCCAAGCGAGCCAAGTCAGTGCGACAAAGCCCGCCGCTAAGGCCCCGAGACCCAAGTCTAAGCATGGCAGCACTTGGTCCTTTGACGACTTCACCACCCCTGTCAAATCGAAGCCCGGCCGTGGACAAGGAACTAACCCCGATGCGCGCAACTGGGATGCAGGGGAGACTTCTGAGCCAGTCAAGGCCCCGGTTGGAAAGGCCCGACGCGATGCTGAGACCCATTTCGAGTTGCAGGATGACGGTGAGCTTCCTCCCGAAGAGCGACGCATCGCCATTAGGACCAGAGGCGCGGTTCGCAACGAGAACGCCAAGAACAATGTCTTTGAACGGGAAGCAGAAGATCCCTCCAACCGTCCCCTTGGCAACATCACCAATGTCAGCAAGGACCGGGGCAAGGATTTCGATCCTCACTTCACCATGACGGACGATGCTCCCGCTGCCGCTGCGGAGCGCCAGCCCGTTCCCGAACACCGTCAGAAGGCCGTCAAGACGATGAACGCGAACTGGTCTCTTACGGACGAATCACCCGCCACGCAGAAGGAAAACAAGCCAGTCGGCAAGTCGCCGCAGCCCGATTCCAAGATCCACACTGCCGGCGACGGCATGGGAGGCAAGAAGGCGCCCAGCGAGACTTTTTGTATGGAGGCGAGGACCCAACCAGCTCCAAGATTCACATTGCCGGTGATGGCATGGGAGGCAGGCAGGGCACCCGCAGGGACTTTTTGTTTGGGGGTGACGACGAGCCCGAGCCGCCCAAGCAAATTTCTCGAAAAGGAGGAGCCCCCCAGGGCGCGCAGAGGAGCAGCTTCTGGAACCAGTAAATCATACATTTCTTTTTCTTGATTCTGCGACAAAGATTGTTACTGTACCCCCTTTTTCCTATTTAAAGTTGTTAGAGTGGAGAGAGAGAGCGCGTGATGGAAGAAAGAGAACAAAAGAGTTTGCGATACCCTGGGCGCTAGTATGTATGATTTAATGCCCTGCAGGACGCAGCTTATGATTCATGAGTCTTTTTTTACATATTATATATATTGCTTTATGTCTTTAACTTGCTTCTCTACGCTCTTCTTGTATTTTCCCCCTGATGACTATCGCCAGGCAATGTTTCGTTCTTTCGTTGATCTGTTTCTTTCCGTACATGTTCCTCGTCTCGGTGCCCCTTGAAAACGGCCCCGACTATTTACTTTACTTGAGAGTTTGTCTGCATTTGCTAGATCAAAAATACAAGATTGCTCCTGGCGGAATCATTTTCCTCGATATACATCTAGCACAGTTCGATCATATTACGAGTTTAAGAGTGGATGGAAGCATGTTTTACATCGTAATATTGACGGATTATATTTAATATAGGTACCAGGTAGATATACTCAAAATTGAACACACATTTTCGGTCTCTGACGAAATTCCAAAACGCCTTGCTAGATAGATAAAAACTGGAAAACAAACCTCGAACAAGAATAGAACAAGTCCCCCCATATCACTTATTCAGTTATATATAGGTAGGTGACTTTGCAAGAAAAGGAGAGGAGAAATAAAGAGCAAGATTTTAACACAGCCATTTGTAGAATCTCTTCCACTTGGGCCAAGTCTCCCACTCTTCCTTCTCCTGCTGCACGAGGATGGGGACGTTGAAGTCTCTTCTACCGGTATCAATGTCCATGTCTTTGATCTTGACGTAGCTCGTGCGGTAGTAGATCTTATGGCCCAAAAAGAAGATGAGAACGATGGGAGCGCCCATCCACTTCAAAAAGAAGTTTTCGGCCTGCGACGCGGGAGTGCCCGTCTTGCCCTGCGAGGGGATGGGAAAGGCGCCGACCCAGAACTGGGCTGCCAGGACGCTGATGTTGAGGGCGAGGCCGACGTAGGAGCCCCAAACGCCGACTTGAGACTGGAAAGGGAGGTCGCTGGGGACGTGACCGCGGGCATGCCAGCTGCGTCGGAAGCGGATGTGGCAGAGGCAGATGGAGCCCCAGGTGAAGATGGACGAAAGGCCCGAGATGGCCAGGAGCCAGTCGAGGACCGAGTTTTGCTGCTTGAGGTCGGCGAGGTAGGCCAGCAGACCAAAGGCTCCAGCCACCATGATGGCAACAAGGGGTCGTCCCCGCTGGTCGACGTAGCCGAGAATCTCAGGGGCCTGGCCGAGATTGGCGAGGGCGGCGAGGGTTCGCGAGGAACCGAAGACGGCGGAGTTACCGACGGACAAGACGGCGACGAGGATGACGGCGTTCATCACCGATGGGAGAACGTCGATGCCGGCCGACTCGATGGCAATGACAAAGGGCGAGGCGTGGGCGTCTGCGTTGCTGGAGCCCATCAGGTCTGGGTCGTTGTACGGCACGAGCAAGCCAACCAGCGTCAGGGCGACAATGTAGAAGAGGCTGATGCGCCAAAACACCTGCTTGATGGCTGTCGGGAGCGACTTTCGCGGGTTTGCCGTTTCGGCCGCCGCCAATCCGATGAGCTCGGTCCCGGTGAAAGCAAACGCCGCCGTGACGAAGACGCTGCAGAGACCCTTGAAGCCGTTGTGGAAAGCGCCGGGATTGTCCCAATACTTGCCGCCGATGTATCCGCTTGTAGGAGTTCCGCCGAGGTTTAAAACGATACCGAGGAGGCTGAGTCATTGTTGATTAGCGAATGGACGATACGATGTGCTGTCATGCTTTGCTCAACTTACATGAAGCCAATGACGGCGACAATCTTGATGAGGGAAAACGTAAACTCGGCTTCACCATAGCCTTTTACGCCAAACATGTTGATGGTGATGATGCAGATGATGAATACGCTGACGAAAATGGCCCTTGTGATATGGCTATCCCAGAAGCCAATGGTTAGAGATGCTGCAATAATCTCCAAGGGCAGGATCGTCAGCCACTGCATGGCGTAACTGACAAGAGGCGATGGTTAGCACCTGTTGGACAACATCATCATCAAGCACATATGAGGATGACCTACTTCCAACCCAAAGCGAATCCCCAAGAAGGATCAAGGAAGCGAGTAGCCCATGAAGAGAATGAACCAGCAAGAGGGTAGATGACTGCGAGTTCACCCAGCGCCTGGCATGTGCAGTAGAGCATTCCACCGACGATGGAAAAGGCCAGTAATAAGGACGCCGGGCCACCCGCGGCCAGCGCTTTGCCGGATGCCACAAACAAACCAGTACCTAGACGCGGATTAGCAAGGATACTTTGGAAACAGTAAATGTAACGACACGAAGGGATTGAAATCAATGGTTGCGCACCTATGGAGCCCCCTATAGCAATCATCTGCAAATGGCGGCCCTTGAGCTTCCTCGACAGTCCGTTAGAATGCGCCGTCGCCAGCGCAGCTCTGCGCAAGTCGTAAAACGGCGAGCCATTGTTGTGTCTCCTGACGCTCTCGAGCGGGCCAATGTCGTCGAGGTCTCTGCTGGGGAAGAACTTTGAATTCGGGTCGCGTCTGAAGCTGTTGATGAAGCGGTCCATCCGCGGCTCCTTGACATCGTCGTAGTTTGGCTCCCGCATGCTGTAGGAGCTTCCGTGAGTCAGCGACTCCTCCTTGATCTTGTAGTTGCCAAACGGGTTGAGCTCAATGTCTCGCGGCGGCGCCATCGCTGCCCTTTTTGCGCGCGAGGTAAAAGGGAGCGGGTCGCCGGCAATCGATAAGACCGGCTGGCGAGGATGACGATGCGATCAAAGCGTTTCCGGGGGGTGAGAGAGGCGTTTGTCTTTGTGTGTATTTGTAATTAAGGTACGGAGTAAGGTATGTGGTAATATAAGCAGTGACCTCCAACTGGTAATACCGTAAGGCGTCGTTGGCGTTTGCTATGTTCCGGGGTCGAGTCGAAGGAGAGAAGGGGAGAGAAAACCGGCGTGTCTCGAGTTAATTCGGGGTGTCGTCGCCTCGGCTCGAGATACCGACTCGCAGAGCCAGGGGGTTGAGTTTCCCTGCCATGCACATGCAGATGCAGAAGCTCAAGAGGTGAGTGCGTGAGTCTGCATGGGCAGCGTCACACGCATGGATGGTCGTCACCAATGGGAAGCGGCAAGGTTGTCCCGGTAAGTGTAGCAGTACAGTAGCAGTGACAAGAAAGAAAAGAGAGAGTTTGACACTTGGGGGGAACTTGTAAATTAATAAAACGGCCTAGCAATGGGAAGGGAATAGTAAGAAATCAGAGAAGAGGTGGATAACGGCCATGGAAATGGCTAGAGGAATTAATGGTGGTGCCTTTTTTATCTTGTCGGACAAGGGGTGGCGCAGACGAGACAAGGCCTGGAATACTGTACTTCGTACATGGTGAGAGATGGCGCTCACATCAGGGCTGGCCGTGGCGCTGTTGATCCTGCCATGGCTCTACTAACACGTCAGATGTACAGCTACCATGACACAAAGCGTTGGAAGTGCGACAAAGAGATGGGAGGGCTGAAAGGTTGCTGCACGGCATCGGCCTCTGCTCGACGGATGCATGCGTGAGTACGAGTAACAAGTACAAGTAACAGGTAACAAGCAGATAGATCTGATGCTAATCGGCTTCCCAACCCAGCGGGATACGACGTTGGGCTGCCTCGGTTACCGTGCCAGTCGAGAGTGCAAGGATGCAGCGCTACTGCAGCAATGCGATTCCCATGGGATGTCGTTTGTCCAGCGGCTGTTATCTGCTGCGAATCGGACACTCTGCTATGTATCATCTCCACGGCCTATCATGCACCCAATCCAATGCCTATCCATGCACGGTTAAAACAAAAGAAAAGAGACTTGTGGTAGCGCCAACAGCTGATGCTCGTGCGCGATGCCATGCGATGTGACTCCAAAGCAAAACGGGGAAGCATGGCGTTGCATCTGCCAGGGTCGAAACTGGGGCGAGCGCTGGAATCAGGTGGGGTGGAGACGCCGATAAGGGGACCACCAATGGCTTCAAATTAGCCGGCAACAGGTACCAGAGACACTGAAGTTAGTAAAACGTGCAGAGTGTCGCAAGTATCGTCGAGCTTCATCCATCAATCCATCTGACAGCACGGTTCAATCATCACCGTTTGTAGCAACTACTTAGCCTATACCCATCATCACATCGTGCGACCAGCAAGTGCAGTGCAGTGCAGCAGCCCCCACTGACTCGCCCCAAGAAATTCGCCTCATAATTCAAACGCCTCGTTCGCTAAATCCAGCACGCGATAACGCCTGATCCCAATCAACGGGTGAAAGCCACACCAGCGGTCCGGGCTTACAGGCCTTGATCCGTGGCCCCTAAACCGCCTGCCGTCAGCATTCCTCCACGTGGCAAGGAACGCTCTTCCCCGCCTCATTTTAATGAGAACATTCAGGGACCAGGCCTCGATATTCCGATTCCGCCATAGATAGCATAGAGACTACAGGAAGTGCTGCTGCTACCCATTCTGCAGTCATGCTGGCTGATGATTTATGTTGCAGCAGTCATCAAATTGAACACATTAACACATAATAAGTGGTAAGCAAACGGTAATCAAGGTCATACATGTCGTACTTTATATATACCTAGACACCCTAGGTAGGTTATAGAGATAAGCGTCTATACATATTCAACGCCAACATAAACCGATGCTGCAACGCCAAACACTACAGTACCTAGTAGTTATGCTCAATATAATATCATTGATGCCCACTCCCACCTCATCGTCATTCAAATTCATCCAACTCTTTGGTCAGTCGTCTTGGGCGTCCTGGGAATCGAACCCGGAGGCTTTCGCTTCCATCCAGTGGAGAACAGCGGCCCCATGTCAAACCTGGGGAACGGATGAGCCTCCGTGTTCAGCACAATCTTGTCCAGTGGCAACAAGTCGTTTGGCGAGAAGAGGAGATACATGTATTTGAGTGTCTCAGCCTGAACAAAGAGCATGCATGCGTCAGCGACCAAAAGCTCATGATGAGGAAAAAGGGGCACAAAATATGAGAAACTACGCGACTTACCAGCCAGAAACTTTCCATATTATCCTTGACGGTTGGCGGAATAGTATTGGCATCAAGCAGGCTCGTGAAGCCCCCTTGATCCTCCACCGCAGTATAGTTGGCAAATGATCTAAACATGTCCCAGCCCCATTCTCGGTACTTGACATCGCCGGTTATCCTCCACATATAGAACAGGCTCTCCACAGTCTCTGGGCGCTGCAGGTTGTGCACGTCGTTAGAGTGCACCACAAAGTCCTTGCGCCACTGGGCATGCGGATCCGCGTCGAACTCGGCCGGCGCTTGGTGAGGCGCCGATTCCTCCAGCGGCGGGTTGGGAATGTTAAAGTAGGTGATTTCAGGGGCCAAGCCCGTCTTCATGTACTTGTACATGCCCCAGCAGGTTTGCATGAGCTCCCTTGCCAGCTGCATGTCGTCGTCCTGCTTCTTGGTCCAAATGGGCAGCTTCCGCGCCTCAGCCTCGGTGAGGCCACCGGTGGCCGCCAAGGCAATGGTCCCTGGCATGAAGCAAACCAAGTGATCCATCTTTGGCGACATTGGATACTCCAAGCCGTCTGGGCGCTCAGCGATGATGGTGAAGCCGGAAGGTTCCGTATAGGTCACCAGGTGCTTTCGCACGCCCGCAAGAGCTTCATTCCACATCTCTTCATAGATGGGCTCTTGCTTGTTCGTCTGGAGATATTGCTTAATGAGGTACTCATAATAAGAGTCACCCCTGCTTCCTAGTCGAATATTCGAGCCTCGGAATTCGCCCGAATCCGCGTAAATGTAGATGGGAACGAGACCGTCTTCCGGGTGATTATCATCGACAACCTCCATCACCTTTTCAACCTTGTCCCAGAAATTCTTTTCGCCAGTGAGCTTAGCCAGGTACTTGAACTCTAGCTGAAGAGTCGTGGCCTCAGCCGTGGAAGAAGCTCCATTGTCGGAATGAGACGGGAGGCCCTTGTACTCTGCCAGATTGACGCTAGCATATGGGACACCAGAGTCAGAATCAAAGGCAGAAAGCAGCCTGTCGGCCAAATCTCTAGCTTTCTCGAGATATAAATCTTCCCCTGGGGCCCCTTCGTCATCCTCGGCCAGGGGCGCAAGGGTAGGATATTCGGTAGATAGGTAGTGGGCAGAGAGCAGCCCACCCAGCATACGGATGGTGGTCTCAAAAGTGTTGACGTCTTGGTCTTGGTCCCAGGTCAGCGATGTAGAAAGCCATTCTCGTGCATGTTGCAGGCGTGATGTTGAGTTCATCAGTATCATCGTGTCCAGAGCGTCTATGATGATCCATCCAAGACCCTTCTTAGCCATATTCCTGCCACTCTTCGAAACTGGATGAAATTCATCCTTGCCTGGTGTCATCACACAAAGTAATTAGCAAAAAAGAATCCTTCCATGGCAGATGTCGAGCCACCAATATCACATACCCCATGCATAGCGTTCGTAGGCATCCCAGCTCACCTCGAAGGCTTCAACCACGCTCTGCCGCCGTTCGTCCCAATCGACATGGTCTCTGTCCTGAGACATACGCAGCCAAGAGAATGCCGACCCGGAAGACTTAGCCTCGGGGTGTCCCGAGAAGAAGCCCATGATATATAGCAGAAACACCACCGCCGCTGTCAACATCCCCAGCACCTTCTTGCGCCGCCACCAAGGCCGCAGTCGCATTGATGGCGCATAGGCATACGGCTTGTCTTTGTACATTGGTAG
The DNA here is from genome assembly GCA_003439915.1 of Trichoderma atrobrunneum. Classification (NCBI taxonomy): domain Eukaryota; kingdom Fungi; phylum Ascomycota; class Sordariomycetes; order Hypocreales; family Hypocreaceae; genus Trichoderma; species Trichoderma atrobrunneum. The sequence goes on from PNRQ01000081.1 coordinate 105,352, forward strand.
TGTATCCGACTCGAACAAACCACTCTTGAGAACTCCCGACCCGCCTCTCCGCGACAGAGCGGCCCAGGCGCGGTCTTCGAGTGCTCGACTGGGATCCCCAAAGTCGGGCACGTGTTTGGGCATGGAAAAAGACATTTCTAGTGCATTTGCGCTCGCCTGCGTCGCTGCCTCTCGGATGTTCTGCGCCGCTCGCAACGCTGTATCTTTGAATACGTTTTTGCTGTGGATGCCGAACGGGTCGCGGATCATTGGGTCGACGGGGTCATGTCGAGGAGGAGCGCGATGTATTTTGGCCGGAGGGGAGCGATTGGAGCGGCCAACACACTGAAAAAGAAAGGAAGAAGCAACTCGCAATTCAAACTGCTGCTTCACAAAAGAAGAAACTGGCAAAAGAAGCAATGGCCCGTCACGCACACGAGCCCGTCTAGGGGTCCTGGCTATTATAAGAGCGGACTCCTGGGGATGCCAGTAAAAGGACATGTCACCTCCAATCGATAAGGTTGTATCGCCGGTTTGTTAGTCCGAGGTTTGATCCCAGCCAAAAATGTGGACTGGCGCCCATGGGAGACATCCCACGCTACAAACTCCAAATCAAGCCTCAGATCTTCTTCAGTTTTCCTCAGCGACACTTTCCAGCATACAAGGTGTTTAAATGTCTCTCTTGATAATTAATTCTTGTTCTATATACACTGGCACTGCACCCTAGCATATGTTTTACCTCAAGCAAGAGCGGGATTTGGCCCATAATTTGTCGCACATCTCACCCATTTCAGCCTCCACCCCTGCATCTACATTCGACAGCTGTCGTCGAAGAACTCAAAAGAGATAATAAAATTTCATCGACAGTACATCCCGTAACGAGTACTCTGACTACAGTTATTTCCTCAACGAATCAGGTGTAGAAACATGGACATCAAAGACTTCCCCTTCCTAAGCCCGGAAGAATTCTCCGAAGCATGCCATCATTTCGATAGCCGGTATTGCAGAGCAACCTTGGGGCCCATGAGGAAGAAATGGAAGCTCAGGCTGTGCACCTCTCTGGATCTCACATATTCAGCTTCAAGTGGTTACACAACATACCTTCAGATAATCCGCCCTTTGGAAGAGACGGTGGACCCTGAAGACATATCACTCGATTTGGGCGGTTTTTCAATTTCAGATCGCAATGCAGACGACAGGTTCCTTCAAGGGGACGATGACATGATTGATGCTGAAGAGTCTGATGCGGTATGTATGCTACCTTGACACTGCTGCTGCTGCTGCTGCTACATCTCGAGCATGCTCACACGTTTTTCTATCAGGGCCTCATACAACACAAGGCGAGGCCGGGATTCGGCTATGTAGCATACGAGATTCACCTACACCCCACATACAGAGTTCCGTGTCTCTGGTTCAGCCTTCACGATCTCCCCTCAGACGAGCCTGCTTTCAATATCGACACCGTCTTCCGCCGCCTGGTTCCTGACAGCTATAAAGATGGTCTCCGTCGAGGAGTGGGAGGCATCGGAGGCATCTCAGCAGACGTGAGTTTCCATTTCTATTTGCACAAGTTAATTATGGTATCCAAAAGATCTAGTGTCGGTCCGGCCGCACTAACAGCTTGCCTATAGCATCACCCCATCACCGGGGTCCCCTCTTTCTTTCTCCATCCGTGCCTATTAGGAGACGCTATATCCAGCTTCCAATGTTCAAGGGAGAATTATCTCATGATCTGGTTCGGCCTGGTAGGGGGGTGCGTCGGCTTGTGGGTGCCCAAGGAAATGGCCACCCAATAACGGCACTGTTGGGACGGAGGAACCCTCGTCCTTGATGGGGGATGGCCTCGTCGTGAGCAGGCGTAAATCATTCGTCATCGCTGTCCTCCTCCATGGCCACATCCTCCTCGCTCTCCTCTTCCTCCTCGTCGCGAGTTCTCTTCTGACCGCGATTTTCATCTTCCGCATTCTTCGCAGCTTGGCTGGCAGCTGGGGCCGTGGATTTCTCGGGGGCCGTTCCGGGTAGCGGTGCGTTGAAGATGCTCTGCTGCAGTTCAGTCTGTTCCACAGTGGCGGCGCCGGATGTCATCGTGGGAATCTTGAACGTGCCGTCGAGTTTGGCCACGAAATGCGATTTGGACTTGGCGTATTGGATTTTCTAAAGAGGGTTAATCGCCAAGTCGTCAACAGGCCATGTGAAAGCGTGAGAATACGCACCATTGGGCGACCCAAGAAAGTCTGTCCATCCAATGATCTCATTGCCTGAGTTGCTGCCTGGATATCGCGAAACACGATGTGTGCCTGGCCACGCATTTCCATTGTCTTGAGGGCGACGATGTCGAGAACCGGGCCAAAGGCCGAGAAGAGCATGTAGAGTGCCGTTCGCAGGTCAGGCTTTTGTATCTTGGCTGATGGGAGATTTGTAACATATAGACTAGACGCATCTTAATTAGCAGCATGATACATTCGGATTATCCGAGAGCAACTCACGTCTGATTTGGAGGGATCGGTTGCACTTTGGCGGGTAGAGAGGCGTTTGGCGCGAGTCCGCGAGGAGCAGCAGCCGACGCCATTGTGCAGTTCAGGAGGATCCGAGCGCTTTTAAAAGAAGGGAGTAGAAAGGCTCTGAGTCTTGAGATATCAAATGGCTTCCCCGTGGCCCGTTGTCGTGTCGGAGATTTGCCGTGTTGTCGTTTGTATTGGTGATTGATTTGAGCGTGGAGTTTTTTGGTTCCTAGGCCGCTGGTCTTGCGAGCGACGTGTGGCCCAAGCTTCCCCGTCGCTACAAGTGCAAGTGCAAGTACCAGGTACCTCGATTTTAGCTGCCACTTGCTTACAGCCAGGGGCTCCATGTACGTACTCGCAGCAGCAACGTCACCCCGCCATCTCGCTGCTATTACTACAACCTCGACCTCTCCAACTCATACAAGCAAATCCTCTTCTCCCAATCAACTCCAGTTTCTACCTCTTCGTCTGCGATAGTAGAGAGCTACTCCTATCGACACAATGGCTACTCCCGAAGTTCACCACCTGTTCCACAACCCCATTGCTGACCACTCCTTCTCGGCCGACCACGCGACTCTTGCTGTTGCTCGCGACTCAACCGTCGAGCTGTACGGCAAAGCTGGAAATGCCTTTAAGCTGAAGGATGTGCTCAAGGGCCACGACAAGACCGTCACCAGTGTCGACATTGCCCCAAACAGTGGCCGCATTGTGTCTTGCTCTCAGGGTTCGTCCTTACTGCGTCCCCTTTCCGGCCTCCTTTGAGCTCTTCCTGACTGATGCTTCGCAGATCGAAATGCGCTGGTCTGGGAGCCCTCTCCTACCGGATACAAGCCCACCCTTGTCCTTCTTCGAATCAGCCGCGCTGCTACGTTTGTTCGATGGTCGCCTTCCGAGACCAAGTTTGCCGTGGGCTCCGGCGACCGTGTGATTGCGGTCTGCTACTTTGAGGAAGAAAACGACTGGTGGGTATCGAAGCACCTGAAGAAGCCGATTCGCAGCACCATCACCAGCGTTGCTTGGCACCCCAACTCCGTGCTTCTGGCTGCTGGCTCAACCGATGCTCATGCCCGAGTGTTCTCTGCCTTTGTCAAGGGTGTCGATGAGCGTCCCGAGCCTGGTGTCTGGGGCGAGCGATTGCCTTTCAACACCGTCTGCGGAGAATATCTGAACAACTCTGCTGGTTGGGTCCACTCCGTGTCCTTTTCTCCTAGCGGAAACGCCCTTGCATTTGCTGCCCATGATAGCAGCATCACGGTTGTCTACCCCAGTGGCCCAGAGCAACCCCCCAGGGCCGTTTTGAGCGTTCCCACCCAGCTTCTTCCCTTCAAGAGCTTGATCTGGAAGGCTGAAGATGAGATCATCGCCGCCGGATACGATTGCGAGGCGTTCCGCTTCCAAGGAGGCGAAGGGGGCTGGCAGCTTGTTGGAACTGTCGAGTCCAAGGGCAGTGCCGGCCAGGGTGAGCAGCGCGAGGAGTCTGCCTTGAACATGTTCAGGCAGATGGACCTCAAGGGAAAAGTCAAGGATGACACGCAGTTGAAGACGATTCACCAGAACACGATTTCCACCATTAGGCCCTATGAGGTGTCTGGCGGCAGAGTTACCAAGTTTAGCTGTAAGTAACACTAACTCTCTCCTTCTCTCTCAATGCCCGAATGGCAACTAGATTGCTAACAATTACTCTTAGCAAGCGGTGTTGATGGACGAGTGGTGGTTTGGAACGCTTAGAGTCAATGATGGCTAGGGGTTACATGATACGTCTTCTTTGTACAATAGCCACCTAGTACCAATGGCTGGTTGTGGCCTACTAGAGCTCCATGTCAAGATATAAAGAATTGGCGCAGGTGTATTTAACTCATTGGATTGTAAGAGCGTGTAAGAATATTTATTTATCAAACTTTTACAATATTCCCTCCACAGACCTTTATGGCAGGGCAATGGCCTCAATCTCAACGTCGACGTTCTTGGGGAGCGTCTTGACAGCAACGCAGCTTCGTGCCGGCTTGTGAGAGAAGAACTTTTCGTATTCTCCGTTCATTTCCTACAAGCAATGAGCAGTGAGATGGGGGAGATTCAACTTTGATAGGGTATCAGCAGCAATGACTTACGGCAAAGTGAGCCATGTCGGAGATGAAGATTGTGGTCTTGACGACCTTGGAGATGGAAGAGCCGGCCTCCTTGAGGACGGCATCGAGGTTTTCGCAGCACTTCTTTGTCTTTTCGGCGATGGTGCCCTCAATCAGGGTGCCCTCGGCGGTGAGAGGGATCTGGCCTGAGCAGTAGATGGCCGTGGGGGTCTTGATGGCTTGGGACTGGGTTTCATTACACATGAGATGAGGTTGTTCATTTTATGTCTGTATATGAGGACTTACGTAAGGGCCCAGGGCTATATCGTGTCAATGATTAGTTCAAACGAATTGAATCATGCTGACAAGTGAATTGAACTCACGGAAGGGAGCATCCTTGGTGTAGACGATGGTCTGGTCGGCCATTGTGGACTTTGATCTGGCAAAAGCTGTGACGAGTGTAAACTTGGGTCTTGCAGCAGCGAACAAGGCTGGAGGAGGAGCCGCAGCTAGGCTTCTAGCAAAGGGCCGGGCAAGGCTGCGAGAGATTGACAGCGACATGGGCACCTACAGGTTCTGTTAGGAGAGGATTGATTCCGGTTAGATTGTTGGAGAAGAATGTTACAAGAAGAATTGAGTTGGAATTTTGTTGTTTTATGCGTGTATTTACGTAGTAGTAAAGCTTGCTGAGCTTAGGCCCCTCCGAAGGCCGGAAGCTATGGCTCCCCCGCCTCTGGATTGCTGTGGCGGTTTTTACCGGCCCAACGAGGTAAAAAGAAGAGGCGCGGTGGGCATCTTACCAATGGTTTACTATGGATGGATGGGAATTGTTGCTGTAGGGCGCGCGCTATGGTGTGAAGGGCGCATGTTGGACGTTTTAGGCATTACATCAAGTTGTATTTGAGGACGAGAGTCTCTCTTCATATCAATTGCCTAGTATTGACATTCTATTCCCATTTTAAGGGTCCAACACATAGGAACTACCTAATCATTTGAGCCAAGCTTGAGCTGTAGAGAAATGCCAACCTAGGTATATAATCTCGGATCCCTATCGCCTAGTGCCTACTTGGTAGTTTTCTTACATGTTGGCTTACAGGTATGCACCTTGACTTCGACGCTCATTCCACCCATGATAGACTCATACATGGTACGCAGGTAAGAAGCAGCTTCAACAGCTCGCTCAAGTCAGAGTACGTAAGCAAGGGCTACAGCCTGCCTAGTCAAAAAGAGAGAGAGACAGAGAGAGCCATGATTGAGTCGGTTTCACTTTGATGAACCCCAATGCAAATTGCAATTCACGCTACCGGCTCCTAACTGCCAATAGCGGAAGTGTCTCAGGGGTGTCGAGCTGGCGCGTCATCTTGATCCATCATTCATAGGGCCAACGGCTAGAGCTCCCCCTTTGCGGCGTCGCAATACCAAATCCGGAGTGGGTAATAAAGGACAGTGCCGTGTATTAATAGCTCCCGTAGACCCGGCATGTGATGGAGAGAGAAAGACAAAGGACTGAGAAAGATGCAAATGGATGTGCACCATGTTCAAGATAAGATGCACCGTGGCGGCTATTTACTATTAACCGTTACAGCAAAAATGCCATGAATGAATAAATACCAAGTGCATGCATCACAATGTAGACAACGCACATCTTCTTCCATCAAGATCCAATTCTTTAATCTGCTAAAAATCAATACTGCCAGGTGGCTCAAAAAAACGAGGCACTGCTACAGATTTAGTGGCGTGGCTGACCCCTGCAGCTTAGTGGCTCCAGCCTCGAGTCGAGGGAACAAAGACACGTTCGCCTCAGCTCTTGGGCCAATCCAACTTACGGGAGGCTCAATCATCGTACTCGGGACTCCGCTGCACGACGCATCGCGAGTCTCTTTTTTCCCTCTTCCATTCTCTTCTCTCTTTGACTCAGTTTTCAACTCTTCAATTCTCTTCAATCCGGCTCGGAGCCACCTTTGCATTGTTGTAAGTTCCAGTTCCAGTTCACTGTGCTGCCGAGACATGCATCCCAGTTGCACAGACCCTAGCTCACCAGCATTGGAGACTTGAACGTTTCCAACATCTGGCCTTACTTCAGAATTGCTAATTGCTCGTCTGTGAAGCCTTCTAGAGCCATGGCTCGATCTCCAACGCCGCAGCCGCCTAGCCTGCGGCAGCGGAACGTTGCGTCCAAGCAGCCTGTTTCCGAATCTACCTTTGCCCCCGAAGTCGAGCTCGACAAGCTGTCCAAGGCGGCGGCTTCGTCGCGCCAAAACATTCAGAGGGGTGAAATTGAGCACAAGCTTGCTCTGACTCTAGTGACCATTCTCGGCTTCGTCACTCGGTTCTGGGGAATCAGCCACCCCGACGAGGTTGTCTTTGACGAAGTGCACTTTGGAAAGGTAGGGGATATCGTATTGGTATAATCCATACTCAACGGCACAAAGCTGACTGCTCTCTTAGTTTGCCTCCTACTACCTTGAGCGAACCTACTTTTTCGATGTCCACCCCCCTTTTGCCAAGCTGCTCTTTGCCTTTGTTGGCTGGGCGGTTGGATATGACGGCCACTTCCACTTCGAAAACATCGGCGATTCCTACATTGCCAACAAGGTGCCCTATGTCGCGTTCCGAGCCTTGCCCGCCTTCCTTGGCGCATTGACTGTGTCTGTCACGTATTTGATCATGTGGGAATCGGGCTATAGTGTACCTGCTTGCCTCGTCGCTGCCGGACTGATCCTTTTGGACAATGCGCACATTGGCCAGACTCGTCTCATTCTCCTTGACGCTACGCTGGTGCTCGCCATGGCCTGCAGTCTCTTGTTCTACATCAAGTTTTACAAGCTGCGACACGAGCCCTTTAGCAGGAAGTGGTGGAAGTGGCTTGTCCTGACTGGCTTTGCGCTGTCTTGCGACATCTCGACCAAGTACGTTGGTCTCTTCGCCTTCGTCACCATTGGCTCTGCTGTCATCATTGATCTGTGGGAACTTTTGGATATCAAGCGACCCAATGGACCCATCAGCCTTCCGCTGTTTGGAAAGCACTTTGCAGCCCGCGCCATTGGTCTGATTATCCTACCTTTCCTGTTCTACCTTTTCTGGTTCCAGGTGCATTTTGCTGTCTTGACTCGATCTGGTCCCGGTGACGACTTCATGTCTCCAGAGTTCCAAGAGACTTTGAGCGACAATGTCATGCTGGCAAGCGCTGTCGATATCCAGTACTATGATACCATTACCATCAGACACAAGGAGACCAAGGCCTATCTTCACAGCCACCCCGACACTTACCCTCTGCGATATGATGATGGTCGAATTTCCAGCCAAGGCCAACAGGTCACTGGCTACCCCCACAACGACACAAACAACTACTGGCAAATCATCCCTGCCAGCAACGATCAGAAGCTCGGCCGCATTGTAAGGAACCAGGAGTTGGTTCGACTTCGACACATCGTCACGGACAAGATTCTGCTCTCCCACGATGTTGCTTCTCCGTACTATCCCACCAACCAGGAATTCACCGCTGTGTCCGCTGAAGAAGCATATGGCGATCGCCAAAACGACACTCTCTTTGAGATTCGAATCGAGGGAGGCAAGCCCAACCAGGACTTCAAGACTGTTGCCAGCCACTTCAAGCTCATTCACTTCCCCAGCAAGGTTGCTATGTGGACTCACACCAATCCTCTTCCCGAGTGGGCCTACAGACAGCAGGAAGTCAACGGCAACAAGCAAATCACTCCCAGCTCCAACGTGTGGATTGCCGAAGACATCCCGTCGCTGCCTGAAGACCACTCTCGTCGCCAGAAGGAGCAGCGCAAGGTCAAGTCGCTGCCGTTCCTCCGCAAGTGGTTTGAGCTGCAGAGGTCCATGTTTTACCACAACAGCAAGCTGACGAGCAGCCACCCGTACGCCAGCCAGCCTTATCACTGGCCGTTCCTTCTCCGAGGTGTGAGCTTCTGGACACAGAATGATACGCGCCAGCAAATCTACTTTGTTGGCAACCCCATTGGCTGGTGGCTTGCCAGCGGTCTTTTGGCCGTGTTTGCCGGCATTATCGGAGCAGACCAAGTCTCTCTGCGCCGAGGCATCGATGCTCTAGACCACCGTAAGTGTTTATACTTTCCTCTCTCGTTATCAATAGCCTCGAGTCATCATGCTAACTCTTAGTAAAAGGCACACGTTCCAGGCTGTACAACTCCACCGGCTTCTTCTGGCTGGCTTGGGCTACTCATTACTTCCCATTCTACCTTATGGGGCGTCAACTCTTCCTTCACCACTACCTTCCTGCTCATTTGGCGTCTTGCCTGGTCACGGGATCCCTTGTTGAATTCATCTTTAACACAGATCCAGCAGATGAGGAGCCCTCTAAAGGCAAAGCTTCCGGCCCTAAGAGACATATTACAGCTCGCGAGCGGTTTGCTGGCAAGAGCATGGCCGGTGCCTGGATTGCTTGTTTTGTGATTCTCGCCGTCGCGGCTGCCAGCTGGTTCTTCTTCTTGCCTTTGACATATGGTTATCCCGGCCTGACTGTCGACGAAGTTAACCGGAGAAAGTGGCTTGGATATGACCTTCACTTTGCCAAATAAAAAGGTACAGCTCTCAAAGGGCTAGCCATAGTGTTGAAGAAGGAGGGTTGGATCAGGGTGAGACAAATTGATGTCAAAAGGAGAATGTTCCCTGCGAGGTGCTGTTGGCTGTTGTAGTAAAAGTCATGTGAAAGGGGTTTGTTATATGATGCGATATGCTTGACTGTGTACAATAAAAGGGGGAGGTTAGGGAGGAGCACGGAGTTGGTAAAGAAGAAAACAAGACGCAGTATTTCGCGTCTTATTAAATAAGAATAATTCGAGTACTTTTTTTTAGACAAATTCATTTCCGTCTCCATCAGCTCGAGTAATAGACATTGGTCGTTGACTGGGACTCTGTTGATGTTATTCACCCTTTTGTTACGTAAGCTACGATAAGTATCCCGCTTACTTGAGCTCGCAACCATCACAGCTGCATATCATCGTTATCAAGGGAAGCTTGTCAAGCTGCAAGTCGAGACAAACCAATCGCCGCGTCGCGCCTGTGAATTGGCGCGATGGGCTGGCATAATTGCCATTGTTTCATTGTATTAGCGAGCATCTGAACTCGTGCATGTGCTTGTCGTTCTCTCATCTTTGATCAGCACGTCTGCAGGCAACGATGCTGCTCTCAGAAGCCAACAGGCTGTATCTCCGTCGATTGATTCGCTGGCGAACGACAAGGATAGTGCTATTTCTCCTACTCATGATCAATTTCCTCGATATACTTCGAATCCACAACAAAATCGTCCATGGTGACCGAGAACACCTCCTGCGCAGCGGCCGCGGGGCTGCGCGACCACGCGAGAGGATATACATTGCGAGCATGCACTGGAACAACGCAAAAGTGCTGAAAGATCATTGGAACGATGCGGTGATTCAGCTTACGGAAACTTTTGGCGCGGACAATGTGTTTGTGAGCGTTTTCGAGAGCGGCAGCTGGGACGACAGCAAGGAGGCGCTGCGAGAATTGGACAGCGAGCTCGAGAGGAGAAACGTGCCGAGGCGGGTCGAGGTATCGGATACGACGCACTACGATGAGATATCCAAGGCGGAGAAGGACAGAGGGGAAGGGTGGATTGACACGGCGCGGGGGAAGGAGGAATTGAGAAGGATTCCCTATCTGGCGAAGCTGAGGAATAAGACGATACAGGACCTGGTTGAGCTGAGCAAGAAGGGAATCACCTTTGACAAGGTGTTGTTTCTAAACGACGTGGTATTTACGGTAATTATATGAGGATGATTGAGGGTAGGGACGAAGATGACATGGGCTAAACTTGCGGATAGGTCGAGGACGTGTTGACGTTGTTGGATACCAACCATGGAGACTACGCTGCAGCTTGCTCTCTAGACTTTTCGAAGCCGCCGTTGTATTACGATACTTTTGCTCTGCGCGACATTGAAGGAAGGGCGCACAACATGCAGACCTGGCCATACTTTGAGGCTAGGGACTCGAGAAACGCACTGGTGAACCACATGGACGCAGTTCCCGTCACCAGCTGCTGGAATGGCATAGGTTGGTGGTGATTTACTTGTAAGACGTCTCCTGAAAAACTAATCATTCGCCAGTTGTTATGCCTGCCGAGCCCTTTGTGTCGTCAACGAAGCTTCGCTTCCGCGCCGTCCCCGACTCACTCGCCGCTCACCACCTCGAAGGCTCGGAATGCTGCCTCATCCACGCCGACAACCCGCTGTCCAAGACCAAGGGCGTGTATCTCAACCCGCGGGTCAGGGTCGGCTATAACTACCCTGCCTACGTTGCGACTCACCCCCCGGCCAAGTCCTGGGTGTCTAGCTGGGATATTTTCACCGGCCTGTGGGTGAACAGGATCAGGAGATGGACGCTATGGAGCTTTGACGGGTGGGTGGTGAGGTCGAGGGTGGGGCGGTGGGAGAAGGAGAAGAGTGGGAATCGGGAGCCTGGGGAGTTTTGTTTGATTAACGAGATGCAGGTGTTGGTTGAGAACGGGTGGGCTCATGTTTGAGGGTTGTTGAACTAACAGGTTTCGTGGTGAGATAGACATTGGTATGGGCAACTAGTCTTTTTTAAATATTGTTTTAGCGGATAACAAATCATGTACTATCTATAATTGAACGCATCTCATGTCTCTGGATTTGAAATTGTTTGTTTGTCAATGGTCTATATGTAGCACTTATCCCCTGAGCCCCTACATGAACCTACAGCGACTCTTCACGACCTCTTGGGATGTCAGGACGTTTCTAAGCAGGCTATTTGGACGATTCTGTCGCATCTGTTCAACAACTCGAACGTGTAACTTCTCCAGTGGCATCGATTCCCACTTCTCTCCCATCCCCTGCATATCCTGCATCCTCTTCCACACCGTAGGCAGTGCCACGATTTCTCTCACCTTGTACAATTCAGATAAAGCCCCCTCATCTTCCGTCCTGGCCGCTTCTGCCATCCAGTCGACCGTCTCATCTATCCAGTTCAGCTGCTTGATAGCACACAAGATATGCCAGTTATGTTGCCGACTTGCAGGGTTATTCACGTTTTTCTGGTACAGGTAAGCATGATCCGGATCAGGCACGGTATTGTAAAGGAGGTATCGGACGAGAGACGGGTTGCGGCTAAGGAAAGATTCAATCTCGTAGCTTGTGGAGTCGATGGGCATGCAGAAGGCTGTGCGGATGTAGCGCAGGCGGACGCGGCGCGGAGGGAGTGGAGGTCAAAGGGGGCGGAGGTGAGGTAGAATTCAGGGGGGATGTTGCCGCCGTATAAGTCGTTAGCAAGGTCGCTCCATTCGCCAAAGGGGTCTTCCACGAGGCCGTGTTTGAAACGTTGGAGGTGGAATTCGCACTCTTGGCGTCTTTGGAGTCTTTCTTCGATGGGCATGTAGGTAAACACTGGGTAGGTGAACTGGGGGGCGCTGGTGATTGGGGAAGATGGGGTGGGAGGGGAGTCGAGGACCGAGAAGGTGAATGCTGGTGAGGGCTGAGTTGGAGAGGGCGGGGATGGAGAGCGACATTCTGGTTGGAATAAGACATCATCGATGGGATCGTCATGAAGCTCTATGGCACGTGGATATGATGCCCATTCAATGATCTCAGTGTAAGCGTCACTGGGGTTGAAGATGGAAGATGCTTCCGGGGGCGTGGCGTCTGGGACTGACTCTGCTTGGGGGTGAGTTTCTAATGTAGAAGATGCATTGTTACCCGGAATTGCGGCCGGTGAAGACGAAGATCGTTGGCTAGGCATGGTGGCGGACAGTCTGCGGCGGAGGCTGGTTGAGATACGTCGAACAAGGGGTTCACTAGAAGACCGAGGTCGCTTGAATAGAGGCATATGTGACTCGAGCAGTTCCAAAGAGACTTTTGGATATGTTGAGTCGTTACCGGGTGATCACATGGTTCCATAATGGTAGAATGGTATGCGGTCTTATATCTACGACTAGTATCCGTATGAAGCATGTTCAGACATGTTCAAATTGAACAGCATTGTAATGTGCCCAGAAAGTGATGAACGTCTTGAGAATCTCAAGGTGAATTTGAATTTCAATTATGAAGTAGGAGACGCTGGCGTTTGTCGGTACGAACAAGACGATAACAATAGTCATCATTGTTCAGATGTGTGAATCTTGGTTGAACGGCTCCAAATTGTATCATGGTGTTTTGAACGTTTTTTACTCAGAGAGAGCCCGTTCGTCAAACAGCTAATTTTTGAGGCCATGTTACTTGAGCATTTCAAAATTGATAACAGTTGGTGCACAAGAATATCTACAAGGCTTATCCTGGTTCAGCTTAACCCCTTTACAGCCAAAAATAGAGGTTGGTCATGAGATTTAACCCTCGATCTAGATAGCCAAGGGTACGTGTAGGTTAGCCAGATCGTCAGCGACCAGGGCGCATCACAACGCTTCAGCTCCGCTATGAACGAGACACGAAAAAACTTTCAGTTTCAGCTTTGAATAGTTTCATTTCTCGTATCCCAAATGTTCAGGGAATTATGAAGCTGCCTGGAAATAATTTCGGTGCCTTGCGTATAAAGGGGGCGTGTGAATATGGTTACTAGAACTGATGCTATTTCCAGAATTTAATTCGACTGCCTGAGGAATGGAGTCGCACGGACTAGGATAGTACGCGCAACCCCTTGCGCGCCAGATTTCGTCAACGTCGACGTTGCCGCTCCTCGGCTAGGTAGGCTAAACACAAAAAAGTACTACGGAGCAGCAAATAGAGTATGGAGCAAAGTGCTAGTAAATACCAAGAAGAGAAAAAACACCAAGGATTGCATCACCAGCCAACGCAAGCCCACAAGGTTGGCGTTAGAACGGACAAGCGGGAGCTGCAAAAGACCCAAAATCGACTGCGCAGAGCCGCAAACTCGAGCCAAAGGGGCCGCGCTCCCTTGCAAAAGCTTGTCAAGGCAGCCGGATTTTGACCCAAGTGCTCCATCCCCCGCTTTCCAAACGACCCAATCTTGCTGTATGTCATACTGCCCGTGAGAGCAAAATACGGGGGGGATGGTGCTTAGAATTTGGGTGCCTTGGCAGGCTGCTCGATATGAAGCTGCGTGATTGGCCGGAAAAGCAAAAGAAGAAAAGCAACGGATACGGACGACATGCGCTATTACGCCCATTCCCGGCAGATTTTTGGATCATGTGTGGCTTGGGCATGCTAAGCAGAACAGACAGACCGAAGAAGAACGAGAGGGGGAGCAAATGATGGCCTGTTTCTCGCATACTCTTGGGCCTGTATGCATTACACATACATGTACGTCCACTGTATTATGCCGGCCGACATGGGACAACAGAGCACCGGCGGCGCTTGTGACGGGCAGCGGCCAATACCTGAAGCAGACGTCCTGATACCGTGATGCTGTTGCCGGGCGTAGTCATTGGCCGGAGGCGATTCGATCTGCGTTTGGTTGGCGGCAGGGGATGAGTCAAGCCCGTAAAGATGCATCTCTCCCAACCTCGTCTTGGTTGTCCAGCCCTATGTGTGGATCGAGAGGAACAAGTGGCATTGGCCGGATTTGACATGCATCAGAAAGCACAGCACAGCACATTGTCACGGTCCTACATGATGCACAGGGGGGGGGAGGGGGCTTGAGATTTGCAACTCCATGTCTCTAAGATGCTGCTGCTATAGCACTGTGGCTGCGAAAGACAGAGCCGCATCTACGCGAGCCTGACAGCGTGAATGAGTGAACCCATGGACAGGAAGGGCGAAAAAGTGCGAGCCCATGCATGGTGGAGGTATGCATTACTGCCCATCTGTTGATCCGGAGCGTCTCTCAACTAACATGTCCGACGGGCTACATGTACAGAATACACAGCATACAGTACGTCCAGCAGCAGGTAATAGGTACTACATTAGTCTAGGCGTCAGGGGACTCGGATGTGGCAGATGAAGCAGCCAGAGCCAGCCATGGTCGTACAAAGACAAAGACTTGGAGATGAGTGGATCGTATGCTCCAGATAACATCCAAGACATACGGCTCGCACCCGGATGGTCCTGACGGCGACGACAATCAACGAATAGAGGCCAAGCATCCATCATTGGACACTGTTACATGGGTACGGACAGTGGGTTGAGCCGCTTCAACAAGCCGGCTCTGGCCACCCCAAAAGCGGCCACCGAACGAGACGTGCTGTCATCAATCAAAATAAAAGACAAATATATATAAAATAATAAAAAATACAGTAGAATTCGAAACACACAAAACAGCAGGTCGCAGAAACCCGCCAACAGCACGCAACTTGGGCGGCCGTTGTGATAGGCGGGCCGTCGAGCCATGGCTGGGCGTCTGTGCTTTGGGCATTTTCGGTGATTGCCTAAAGCGGCATGGCACGAGCCAAAAGCCAGATGGACTCATTTGCATCACTCACTCAAAGCTGCTCTTCTCCATACAAACGAGTCCATTCAATCTCATTCGTTGCTGCATGTACACACTCCAGTACTAATGCAGCGGCACTGCTTTGCTGGCTGTCGCTCTCCGCTGCTTGTACTCTGCTCGGGGCCACTTTTGGAGAGCAAAAAAGTCCCCGGGTGGCGCCCTCTCATTCTAATACTTCATGCACTTTGATCATTCAAGCGGTGGCTCAGTCGCTTGTGGCAGGGGAACATTGGAACTAATCCTAGTGGCGCAGATGCAAGGGAGGCCCAGACGAGACAAGTACGAGTACAAGTAAGAGAAAAAAAGAAGAAGAAAGCAGCAAACAACATGGAAGCAGGGGGGGATCTGAGTGTGAAGCAATAGGACGAGCCAAGAGGGCATTGTTGGCCTTTTGCTGCGGGTCGAAGCAGCAAGCCACACTCCAGCAAGGTCCAACATAGATGAAAGTGATCCCTGCGCCTGCGCGAGGCTCCACGATAGGCTCAAGGCGCTGCTCGAGCTCGCACTGTCGGCACGTCACCAACGGTCACACGAGTGCGAGTGCGAGGTCGAGGTCCCTTGTTTTTTCGTTTTTGCGTTTTGCACCGTCAGTCATCGCGCTGTGGGTGGCATTTTGCTGCTTCTTTGCTTGGTGTTTTCGCAACTCGTCTTCTCGTGAAACTGGTTACGACACGAACCGAATCCTTCCACCGCCAAGAGGATGCAGTTACTTGGCTTGCAATTATTAATAGCAGTAACAGCAATGCATACGCATACTGTAGTGTCGGAAGCGAGTAGTAATCGCATCAATCCATTGTCTCCTTTTTTGTCAGCGCAGTAACTAGCACGAGCTGCTAGCAAGTTCGCTCTGATGACTGACCTCATACATTGGGCGGACGAGTTTTGGTCTGGCTTTCTGGCCCTCGAGAGCCGGGGAACCAGTCCGGACGGCCAAGGTCGCACTGCTGATTTCCGACCCGGAATACACGGGAGCAAAGATGGCGTCTTGTTGCTCGCGATAGCTGCGAGACCTGGGCCACTATCACGGGTAGCTGCGTCCTCTGCCGGCTCCCTTGCGCCAGTGCAGGTGCCGGCCCCCAAATGGCCACCCGCAACCACTGACAGCCGCCTGCAGCGACGCCGCTAGAGGCATGCTACTGATCGATGGTGCTGAGACGGCGCTGCGCCGGCGGAGTTCTGTTAATGCTCCAGGTACTGTTGCGGCTCTCTCTATCGCAGACAACCTCAGAGACAGGGATACGCCTCCTCCGCAGCGCTTACGCCTCAGCCCACACGCGCGCTATGCCCAAACGGGCTGACCTGTTAGGCAGCAGCCTGCGGTGGGCTGAGT
Source organism: Trichoderma atrobrunneum (assembly GCA_003439915.1). NCBI lineage: Eukaryota > Fungi > Ascomycota > Sordariomycetes > Hypocreales > Hypocreaceae > Trichoderma > Trichoderma atrobrunneum. The sequence continues at coordinate 121,629 of PNRQ01000081.1, forward strand.
CCGCCTGGTTTCTAATCCGCCGCATTCTGGCTGCATTTCTTGTCTTCTCATCCCTCGACCTCGTCTCTCAGCATATCCAGCGGCCTCTCGCGGTGTACACATACAGATAGAGAGCCTGTCGTCTCTTTTCCCTCGTCACTTTTGTTTGTACTCGCACTCGCTGCTCTTCGTACCGCTGCTCGTGCCCTGCACTCCTCTTCTCTCGCACACGCCCCCCGGCTCTCCGCTTTCCATTCCACTCCCTCGAGTGTCTCGGGTCCTCTCTTGGCTACCCTCCCCCCGTTTGTGCCGGAGTCCTTGCGTTCATATATCCAATTTACGCCCCGTCTTCCGTCGAGGCTTTTTTTCGCAACTCTCCGCCTGCTTCGCATCTCTCCTTTCTCATCAGATCTCATCTCGAGACGTTTATTGCTCCTGCTCCCGGCATCCTTACGAGCACAGCCTACTCTCAGCGAACATCGCCTCCAATCATCGAAATACAATTGGGCCTGTTCCTACTCGAGATTGACCGTTCTGGACACTGTCTGCTTTCCATTGACAACCGCCACTGGTTCGCTTGCCCGTCCAGCATTGTGGGTTCCGACCGCCCATTCACATTGAGCCTACTAATTGGTACGGGTTACTTCTTCTCTTTATTCATATATCTGTCCTGTCCCCTTCCCTGCTGGCCTTGACGCCTCAAAACTCGCCGTTTCCTTTTCGGTGTTTTGCATAGCCCTCGTCTATCTCGGCCCTGTGACTCACACCTCTATCGACCCTCCTAAAGAGCCTCACTGCAACATCTGCTGTATCGACAAGGAAGCTAACCGCTTGTTGCTACGTTGTTAGGACTCTTGTGGCATATCTCATCCATCTTCCCCACCTAGGGAAGGAAAAAAAAACAATCCAGATCTAAGCCCGCCATGTCCTTCTCAACGAACCCCCGCAGAAGGACTCCGGTGACTCGTCCCGGAACCGACTGCGAACTGAACTTGTCTCTTAAGACGGCCATGGTCCTCCGAAAGGGTGCCACCTTCCACTCTCCTACATCTCCCAACGCTACATCTTCAGACGACGACTTCGTCCCTCCTCGGCTTACGAGGTCCCAGTCTGACTTTGATGATGTCGTCGACGCTGGCCGCCGTCGTATTGCTATGACTCTGAACGATATCGACGAGGCCCTCTCCAAAGCTCAAGACCTCTCGCTGTCCGACAAGAGTCCCAGGACCAAGACACTCCGGGACACAAGCTTGCCCGTCCCTCGCGGATTCCTCGCGCCTCCCGTCGTCGACCCCGCCATGAACAAGGCCGAGTCTGAGCGACGGGTTCTCCGCCCTCGCTCCGTTCGACGCACAAGAAACCATGCCTCCGACAGTGGCATTGGCAGCTCAGTCGTTTCTGTAAACGACAAGTCTGCCGCCGACTCAACAAAGAAGCCCCAGGCCTCCGCCCTGACAAGGTCGGCCGCCTCGAGCACCACCGCGATGCTTCCCAGCCTCAGCCACCGCGCTGTCAACCGCATCCGCGAACACACTCTCCGCCCCCTCCTGGAGAAGCCCACACTCAAGGATTTTGAGCCCATTGTTCTGGATGTGCCCCGACGCATCCGATCCAAGGAAATTATTTGCCTGCGAGATCTTGAGAAGACCTTGATCTTCATGGCACCGGTAAGTCGACTTCTCACCGATGATGGAGTTTGGGGTGATGCTTATCGGATGTTACGTCAAAAGGAAAAGGCCAAGTCCGCCGCCTTATACCTTGATTTCTGCCTCACGTCCGTCCGCTGCATTCAGGCCACAGTCGAATATCTCACCGACCGCGAACAAATTCGCCCCGGCGACCGACCTTACACTAACGGATACTTCATCGACCTTAAGGAGCAGATTTACCAGTACGGCAAGCAACTCGCTGCCATCAAGGAAAAGGGCAGCCTTGCCGACGACATGGACATTGACCAGTACGTACCGCGCTTTATACCTCTCGTAGACCTGGAGAGCCCTGCTAATGCCCCGTCAAGATCTGACGAGGTCCGTCTCTATGGCGGTATCGCTGAGAATGGCCGTCCTGCCGAGCTTGTCCGCATCAAGAAGGACGGCACTGCCATCTCAATGGCCACTGGTAAGGTGATTGACATGGGCGAATCCCCCACACCCCTCAAGCGCTCCCTGAGCGAGCAGCGTGAGGACGAGGAAGAGATCATGCGATCCATGGCTCGCCGGAAGAAGAACGCCAGCCCTGAGGAGCTGGCCCCCAAGAAGTGCCGCGAGCCTGGCTGCACCAAGGAGTTCAAGCGCCCCTGCGACCTCACCAAGCACGAGAAGACTCACTCTCGTCCTTGGAAGTGCCCCATCCCTACTTGCAAGTACCACGACTACGGTTGGCCCACCGAGAAGGAAATGGACCGCCACATCAACGACAAGCACTCGGATGCCCCGGCCATGTTTGAGTGTCTGTTCAAGCCTTGCCCGTACAAGTCGAAGCGTGAGTCCAACTGCAAGCAGCACATGGAGAAGGCTCACGGCTGGACCTATGTCCGCACCAAGACCAACGGCAAGAAGGCGCCCAGCCAGAACGGATCCGTGGCCCAGCAGACTCCCCCTCTTGGTACCGTCTCTACTCCTTCAACCACGCCCAGCTACAGCGTGCCCACACCTCCGCAGGACCAGAGCATGACCAGCGACTTCCCTCTCTACCCCACCAATGCCGACTGGTTCGCCACTTACGGCGCTCAGCCTGAAGCCATTGATGCTATGGACCTGATTCTCGAGAATCCCTCTCCCGTCTCTGCCACATCCTCCTACGAGCAGTACCCTCCCTACCAGAATGGCTCTACCTTTATCATCAACGATGAAGACATCTACGCTGCCCACGTACAGATTCCTTCCCAGCTCCCTACTCCTGAGCAGGTTTACAGCAAAATGATGCCTCAGCAGATGCCGGTCTATCACGCCCAGCCTCAACCCTGCGCCACTGTTCCCATCATGGGCCAGCCGCAGTTCTCTCCCAATGCGCAGCAGAATGCAGTACTGTACACACCGACCTCACTGCGCGAGGTCGATGAAGGCTTTGACGAGTCGTATGCCTCAGAAGGCGCCGACTTTCAGCTTTTCCCGGCAACAGTGGACAAGACAACGGATGTTTTCCAGTCCCTGTTTACCGAGATGCCAAGCGCAAACCTTGGCTTCTCTCAGACCACACAGCCAGACATTTTCCAACAAATAGATTGGAGCAACCTTGACATCTAAACCAAAAAAATTTACAGATGAAAGAGATTGACAGAAATTTCCCGGTGATATCTTTGCCATTGTACAAGACGTTACCAATACTTTACTCATTCACCACTACACTTTTGTTTTTTTAACGACTTTATGAGAAGGGTTCGGCAGTTTTAATGATAAAAGGATTGCCTTGTGTATTAAAGATTTTTTTTCTCTTCTCTTTCTCATTCTCATTCCACTTGGGTGGGTGCTTCATGTGGAAAGGAAGCCCTGAAACATAGCTGCATGTTTGACCGTATGGGTCGTAGATGAGGAAAAACGGCTGGTTTGGATATGGGTATGGACAAATAATGCGATCTATTAAGACGCTGAAATTTGGCTTGCAGGGGTAAAGTTTGACTTTTTTCAACTCCATAAGAATGATAGAAGATTTATCCCATCTGTGCCATTGTGATTCGATCTGGTGTAGTGATGTGAATATGTTGCCTACATGTTGCCTTGCTTGGTTCGTATACAAAAAAGAAACCCAAGGTATTATAAGCTCAAGGATCGTACTGCTCTTGAATGCCAAAAAGATAATTCTCCGATACTGGGAATCGAACCCAGGGCTGCTCGGATCTTCAACTGAAGTTGAGAGCGAGCGATGTTAGCCACTACACCATATCGGATATCAAGATCAAGCGGATGGTTTGTCACTTTGACTCGTTGGACGGCGAGGAACGTGAAGTAGATGATAACCCTTTCGTGGAATCCAGTCCGAGTCAGTAGTAAGTAGACTATTAGGGGAAAAAGACAATGAATCGCGTGATGAGCGAGAGATACGCTAATGGATCGGGGTGGCGAAAAATAAGAAGTTGTGTGCAGGAGATAGATAGACTACCAAGGTAGAACTGAGTGATGGAGGGTAAAAAGAGCAAAAAGAGATGGTTTACTCCGATACTGGGAATCGAACCCAGGGCTGCTCGGGTCTTAATGAGAGCGAGCGATGTTAGCCACTACACCATATCGGATGTGCTTGATGAGAGCGACTGGCGTATTTAGGTATAGATTGGTTTGGATGCGGGAGAGGACTTCGCACTGGATTTCCTTGCGCTGTGTATGAGTGTCGCCTGACTTGCAACGATTCTATTCTCTACTACTGATATTATCGATATTCTTGGCGACAAGGGAGGTTTGTGATATTGTTTGCAGCTGCGGTTTCTTTGCATATCGAGTCCTATCACCTTTAGCGTGGTTGCCTTGAGAAGCATCGCTGACATGCCTCACTCCCTGCATGACAGGCAATTCCGTAGGAGGTACTCGATAGCATCCGCTCATATACATGTAGGTACCTTCATACTAGAAGGTACCTTAGTACTTATTACAGATGCACGCTGTGTACTACCTAGTAGACTGCACTATCTTAGTAGTACCTACTCTCACAGGTCCTGAGGGGAGTTAAAAATGCTGTGAAATGTCTCCGCTTCTGGACGGATGACCCTGCTGCCTCTCTTTTGCAAACGCCTTGAAGATTTACATACTTTTACGCCAATCAACGGAGGAACGTCACTAAGGATGAAGTGGAAAACCTATTGCTAGTCTTGGTCAATGTAGGGTGAATTACTGCGCAGTTCATACAATGAGTGAGAGCATAGCGACACATGACTTCGAGCTAAACCTATTGTTCAGCTGCGTTCCATTCTACTAGTGATGAGGCAACTTTGTATCGTTGCTACCGCAGTCAATATAGAAATGTGAAATTGAGTGCGCATGTCATTACATCGTGAGCAGCCATTGCCCTAGTTGAGAGGGATGATATATGTCCATTGCTCAAAGGGGCCGGCGAGGGTCATGAAACCGCCTTGTTCACATGCTCCGACGCCGAGGAGGGCATTGACATTATTCTGCAGTTGTAATGTCGTGTTAGTATTGGCCAAAACGGTCAAAAAATAGGCTTGGGACGTACTAAACAGATAACCTCGGACGTAATGAAGCGAAGGGCCTATTGCTCGAAAAGTTAGTATTAGACTGGGTAATGGACTAACGTGTAAGCTACGTACAAGCTCGATGCCGTAAACTTTGCCATCTTCTGCCAAGATTCCGTCTTCGAGAGTAGTCTGGGAGATTTGCAGTGCCTCAGATGGAAAGGTGGATTGGGTGCAGAGTTTATTTCCCCAGTCTACCTTGACTTCATAATCGAGATCGAGGATGGATTGAGGGATGGGTGTGCTTTCTGTTCCTGGTATGGGGTAGCAGTATCGCACGTCGGCTGTCGCGGGGAGGACGAGGCAGAGGGTGGTAAAGATGGCTGTTGTCAACTGCATGATAGAGATGGGGTTTGGTTGTTGTTTGAGATTGAAAGAGTGGGATTGATGGTTTGGTTAACTGAGACAAACTGGCGGAAGCTATCTATCTATATATAGACACTCTGTCAACACTTAAATGCTTCGCCGGCTCTAAGTACATATAATAGCAATTACTGACGTTCCCGAATAGTGAACCACCCCAGATTGATAGGTGGAAGAGCTTCAATATTTGCTGTGCGGTGTATATCATCTATATCAGGAAGGTTGCATTAAGCTTATGTTATTTAAGGTCCAGCTCTGCATCTTAGCGAGCAGTCGATGTGTAAACCTGTATTACATTTCATATCTGGGGGATCTTATTATTGGAGGAGGCCTTATGGATTATAGTAGTAGCGGTACTCTGGCAAGTGAATCTTTAACTATTGGCCACATGTAGATATTCGCTCGTTCCTTGACATGATACGAGAGAATATGTTCAAAATTGAGCCTAAGAACTACTTTATCCGCGCCCTACATGCCCATCAGATGATTCAAAAGCACAAATGGTTGCACGGATATGTTTCAGCGAGACGAACTCCCAAGGCGATTCTGGAGATTTCAGATGTATTACCAATCAGTGATATTTTTAGATGCCTGTGAACTTTAATAACTTGTGACGAGTGGTATGATTTAATTAATTCTTTTTTAAGACGATAACTGGCTGGGAATTTGACAACGTGCTGCATCTGGACGAGTATGCTGCATGTAAGCTGCACGTTGTATGAATAAATAAAGCCAAGCCTTACAGGTCCTCAATACGATTTACGACCTAGCTTAATATAGACAACTTGGTGGGATCTAGATCTACTCAATAACTGCCTAAATGCATGTTTATACAGGAGTGAAAGATACAGGTGCGTCTGCAATCTGGGTAAAAAGCCATGATAAATCGCCGGTTGCTGTAATGGTCTCAAGCCCTTTTGGCTAAAAGACGTTGTGTACTTTCACATATGCAGCTCTTTTGAGGGGCATGGTATGTGACGAGGCAATTTATGGCGATTAGTTATTAGTCAAGGCAGAAAGGTTTCAGTGGAATATAATCACATGCTTCCTTGGTTGAACGTTCGAGACCCTGCTCGTGGGCAAGCTGAACTTATTAAGTCACGGAGTATATATTATTTATACTCATTTGGCGTATATACTCACACATATACCCTTGCCGAGACGTTTTATATAACATCTATGGTGAGCTATACTGAAATGTTTATTAATCCAAGAAAATGTTTACATCTATACATATCTGTTTTCCATATCGTGAGATGGCATATGACAATATGTGCTGTGCTGTGCTGTGCATTAGCATCTAATTCTTGCTTGTTACTAGCAGCAAGTATGGATGATTATCATTATTTTTGTGACTTTATATAACTCTAAGAATGTATATTTTGTGCTTGAATTCGTCTAGAAAAATTATGCGAAGAGCTCAGCGAAGCTGCCTCTTTGATGGCCCTTTCTTCATCACCATGTCAGTTCAGTGTTTGACATGAGTAGTACAAATTATTATACAACGCCACAGTAAATTTCCGAGTAAAAGAATTTCTACGTAACGCAGCCCCAAATTTACTCTACAAGTCTAAATTTAGGTTCAGTTTCATATCCTATCTACTTTAAGGCGAGACTGACTTTATCTCGTATGCAATGAACTATATTGAGCATCATAGAGGTCGAGTCTACATGTTCGAAGCGCATTTTAGAGTCAAGTTTATAGGAGTATGCCAATTCTTTCCTGTGTAAGTGACCTCGGCGCAGTTACATCCGGGCTTAGAGACACAGTCATCACTGGCATCTTGCGCCCCCTCCCTTACGCTCGAATCATTCCCGAAGAGTCATCCGGCCTCGACTTGCTTTGATTCGTTCATGTTAAGACACAGCGCCATCTTTTTTTCAGCTACAGAGCAGATTACAAGAGTCCAATCAAAGGCATTCTCATATCAGTACCGAAAATGCCAGAGCTTGCTGTTCCCTCTTCGTGTGGAGAATAGTAAGCGACGATTGGTCGCCCACTCTCAAGCATTTAGGCAGCGTCAGCACCCTCATATCAATCCTTCCTAGGCGAACTGCATCGCATTGCATTGGCAACTTAGAACAGCCAATTGGCCTGGCATGCGTTGGCGGGCTGTGCAGCGCATTTGTCGCACAATTTCACACATCACGCCTCCCTACCGATTAAGGATAACAGATGATTGGGCCCTGTCTTGAGATCCTTGTTACCCCAGCCACCTCTTGCTTATAACTTCTTTACTACCCATTTTGCATCAAGTGCCGTGAATAGAAATACATGTAACTAGGCAGCAGCTCCCCTAGTCTCATCAAAGCTAGGCATACTACTGGTATGCCTGAACTTAGATGCTCATTTGGTTAACAAGCTCCTTCGGCTGGATGTAGTCACCGATTTAATAATCGATCCGGAGAAGAAGTATAAATCTAGGTGCTTTTATTTTTTTCTGCTCATTTATAGATGCTCTGTGTGCTTGTTTGTAAATTTTGAGGTTGAATTTCGACTGTATCGTTCCAAATCCTATTATAGTGGTCTTGCTATTATGGACGGCAACGTGGAAGAGGTCCTTGACCAACAGCCACACCCGGAATCCCATGGCGACAAAGACTCCAATATTACTAAAGAGGGTATTCAAAATGATGAAGCTCTCTCTCCTAATGCTTCAGACGAAACCGATGACATAGACAACACAGCAAGCGAATCAGACAGCGAGCTTCCATGTGCGACACCTGTGACTACCTCATCTGAAGACGCAGATGAAAGAAAGACCAACCTAGAATCTATTGCTTGCCCTGAACAGGATGACCAAGAAGTAGCTGATATCTCTCCGGTAGCGGATGATAAACCTTCTTCACAAGCACCGGCCGCAGAGAGCGCTCACAGTGACGAAAAAAGTCAGGATCCCAATGAGACACCTGTTACTAAAGCCGAATCAGAGTCAACAACTCCTACAACCGTTGATAAAGATGAAGCCAAAGATGTCGAATCAACAGAGAGCAAATCACAAGATGCCATTGACGGAGAAGATGAAGACCAGACCAAGCCCAGCAACAACGAAGATGAGACCAAACCTAGCAACGATGGAGATGAGACCAAGCCGAGCAACGATGAAGATGAGAATAAGCCCGTCAACGAGGAGGCCGACAATTTCCCACCCCTTGAAGAAGAAGATCAAAACGAATCTCAAAAGGAGAACAAAGATGAAGACCAATCTGATTCTAGTCCTAAAACCGAACAAGAGGTTGATCCGGCCACCATATCCTTGCCCGAATCGCCGTATTTCAACCCCTTTGATAATAAGGTAACTTCGCGTCGTGGATCCATTGACAACATTCCTCCTCTAGATGATACTCCAGCAGATGACGAGCCTCCTGTGGAGTCATTTGCAAAGAGGGACTGGATGCGTCAGAAAGAGAAGCTGGGCGAGAAGAACGAAGCCCTCGATAAGGTGATGGAAATGGTGGGACTTGAGTCATCTAAGATGGCTTTCTTAGAGGTCAAAGCCATGATCGATGCGTCGCGCAGTAGACTTGGCAATTTGAGACGACAAGATCTTAATCTCGTTCTGGTGGGAAACCCAGGAACCGGTAAGGCGACCAATTCGTCCTCTCCTTTTCATCATAGCGGTAGACAGAGAAGAGCTATTAGCTGACAATGTTTTAGGAAAGCGAACACTGGCGAAGCTTTATTACGAGTTTCTTCGTGATTGCCATGTCTGGGGTCGAAATTCGACCTCTCACGTTTTCGTAGAAAAATCAGGTCATACGCTCTGCCAGAGACAACATATGAGGGAACTCAAAGATGCTCTCTCAAAAGGAGTAAGTCAGCGGCTGTGTGTTTGCTAGGTGTCTCAACAGTTTACTGAATTTGTAATAGGTACTTTATATCAGCGATGTAGAGTTTGCAGACAGCGACTGTCGCGCATTCCTAATGGAGATACTAAAGGACATCTCTGAAAAGGTTGTCGTTGTCCTTTCAGGTTCTTTCAACCGCATCCCAGAAGTTCTAGGGAGTTCTCCAGCGGCGAGATGGCTATTCCCACGCCAACTACACTTTGAAGACTACAGTGACGATGAGCTTCGAAGAATATTCGTTCAAATGGTCGGGCAAAACTCGTTCAAGATAGAGCAAGGACCCCTGGGGCCATTTCCGCGCATACTGGCTCAACGCGTCGGTCGTAGCCGCGAGGAACATGGATTCGGAAACGTACACGAGCTTCGTCTGGCATATGGAAAGATACTGGAGCGACACTCGACCCGCATTCGACAGAGGGTGTCGGAAATCGAGGACTCGTGGACTGAGACGTTGCCGGATGAACACTTGTTAACGGGACAAGACATCATCGGGCCTGAGCCAGAGGACGTCCGAACAAAGAGCAAGGCATGGCAAGAACTTCAGAAGATGGCCGGGCTGGAAGAGATCAAGACAGCCGTCAATCAGCTCCTCAGCCGGTCAAAGATCAACTATCAAAGGGAGATTAACGGCATGAAGCTGCTCAAGACGTCTCTTAACCGGATTTTCATTGGACCTCCTGGCACAGGAAAGACCACTGTAGCCAAGCTCTATGGCCAAATTCTGGCTGACATTGGTCTGGTCTCCAGCCGAAAAGTCATCTACAAGACCCCGGGCGACTTCATCGGCCAGTATATCGGCGAATCGGAAACGAAGACCAGCGCAATTCTTGATTCGACCAAAGGCAAGATCTTGATCATAGACGATGCGCACATGTTTTACCATGGCAGTGAGCTTGGATCCAACGAAACAGACGAGTTTCGACTGGGCTGCATTGACATTCTCGTCTCCAAGATCCACAACAAGCCTGGTGAAGACCGTTGTGTGATCCTCGTCGGATACCCAGATAGGATGGAAGAGATGCTCCAAAAGTGTAACCCAGGGTTACGACGGCGATTCCCGCTTGAAGAAGCCTTCCGATTCCATGACTATGATGACAACCGGCTCCAAGAGATTCTCGACATTAAGATGGAGGAGGACGGAATTAGAGCCTCGCCAGAAGCAATGAAGGTCGCGGCAGAATTACTGTGTCGGGCAAGAGATAGGCCAAACTTTGGCAACGGCGGTGATGTCGTCAACTTCTTGAACCAGGCCAAAGTCAGGCACAGGGAGAGGATGTCGAAGATCACGGATGTCGATGCAATGGATATTATGCTTGAACCCGAAGACTTTGATCCTGAATACAACAGAGGCGCTACCGCTGCTGATAGATGCCGAGCGCTCTTCAATGGACTTATTGGATTTGAAGACACTATCCAGCGATTTCAGACTTACCAACGTATAGCTGAGAACCTGAGACGCAACGATAAGGATCCTCGGGGCATCATTCCGTTCACATACATCTTCAAGGGTCCTCCAGGCACTGGAAAAACGCACACTGCTCGCATCATTGGCCAAATCTTTTATGACATGGGATTCCTCTCTACTAACGAGGTGATTGAGTGTTCTGCAACGCATCTCATTGGAAAGTATGTCGGCCATACCGGGCCCAAGGTGGTTGAGCTGTTTGAGCGGTCGTTGGGAAAAGTCTTGTTCATCGACGAGGCATACCGCCTAGGATTTGGCGGCGAGGGTAATTTTACGAATGAAGCAGTTGGAGAAATTGTCGATTGCATGACCAAGCCACGCTATTACCGAAAAATGGTTATTGTCATGGCCGGATATACTCACGATATGGACCGTCTCATGAAAGTTAATGCCGGACTCCGGGGACGGTTTGCCACGGAGATTATGTTTACTCCTATGGGCTCCGAGTCTGCTTTGAAGCACCTGTGCAATTTAATAGCCAAGCAGGATATCCAGCTTTTGGAAGCCGAGGACGGCTCGGGTGTCCAAGAAACTGGAATAATGATGAGCTTGTTCGAGATGCTGGCCAAGACAAAAGGCTGGTCAAATGGACGAGATATGCAGACACTTGCTGGTGTAGTGACGGAATACGTGTATGGAAATGTAGATGGTTTTGATCAGTGGCAAGGTAACGGGTTATGCATCACAAGGAAGGATTTGATCAGATTGATGAGGGATATGCTTCAGCAACGAATGAAAGGGGGTATGAACGAATTGGTATTAAAAGAAGTAGACTAAACTACCTACATAGACGTATGTAGCTTGCTTTCAAGAAAGAGAAGAAACAAACACACACCAAGAAAGGCTCACGCATTCTTTTTTCCTGGGGTGAACTGCTTCTCATGCTATCTTTTTCACTGCACATGGTCAGACGCGACATCTATTCAATAAAAAGCCAATAGTGATAAGGGGCAACCAACTATTTGGTGACACGATTAATCGAGAACATTGGAAGACTAGCCGCACTTCTTGAAATTACTAGACAGTCACATTAGATACAGATACGATTTCCATGTATGATATTCATGATAAACTCGTTGAATCCGCATTACGTCTACCAATCTAGCTAGATATTATCCTCACAATGACAGTAATTCATCTATTCCCTCAGCTTTTTCCAGGGCAGAAAGCGATCAAGCAACGACTTCGATGAGTGTTGATGAGAAATACCCGATCTGACCGCTTGAGCCCAAGTAAGTTGAGGCGATGCATACACAGGGCCAGGCAGGGGTCTCAAGTCCGCAGCACCTCTCCCTGTCCTAAGGCTGCTATCACCGTTAGAACGGTGAGGTGTCTGATAAGCATCACTTTCTCCCCATCCTCGTAGCTCCTGGCGATGACTCATCTCGCGTTTTGTTCTACCCATGCCATGTTTGTGTGAGCTCATCGCTGGTACGCGATATGGCCGCTCGCGGTACGTTTCTTCAAGCGAAGACTCTATGACATACTTGATGTGCTCCAAGTCGGCACCAAAATGCTTCAGCTGATACAGCTTCTTCACCAGTGCGTCGACTCCTTGCTCATCCAGCAGCATGTCCTCTGGGCACGTAGGTTCAACCATGTTCTGCTTGAAAGTTTCGACCAGCTCCAGATGGATTTGTCTGTCATCTTTCAGTGCCTGGAGTCGCTTCTGGTTTGCGTCCATGGAATCGCCTCGCTGTCGGCCAGTATCAATGACGCCTCTCTCGTCCTGGATGAGCATGTCAAGATAATCCAATGTGGCATCATTAATTATCGTTGTCACGTGACTCTACATTAAGCTAGCTAGTTCTCCTTCGTACTCCTCCCCTACCTAGTCTTTTCTCCTTATCTATATTATAATTTAAATTACAATTACTAAGCTTACTTCTTTATAGTTAAGCCTAGTACTTTTAGTCCTTTTATATTTTTTTTTATTTTTTTTTTATAATCCTTTACTTAATCCCTTATATAATAGTAATTACTTAAGTGCTATTTAATATTTATTATAAAAATTAATAATATAGCTTTATTTAACTATACCTTTAGATACCTATAATTTAAAAATACTAAAATTTACTTTATATATAATTAAATATATTACTTATATATATTACTTACTTTTTAATTTATAATTTTTATTAATTAAAATAATTACTTATTTTTATAATAAAGGTTATTAAATATATACTTACTTTAATACTTAATTAACTATAATATTAGTTTATTATACTTTTTTAACCTTAGATCTTTTATAAATTTATATTTTATTATATTAAATAACTAAAGAATAAATAAAATAATTTATTTTTATAAAAAGCTATTTATTAAGCTTTACTATTATAGTTATAAACTATATTAATAAAAGCTAAGCTTACTTTACTTATTAAACTAATAGATTTTATTATATTATTTATTAATAATATATTTTTTTAATAACCTATTACTATTATTTTTTTTTACTTTTAAAGTATTTTCCTAGTATTTATTTAATTATATAGTTCCTTTACCTTAGAAAATATTTAATAAAAGTATTTTTCTTAAACTAAGTAAAATATAGCTTATTTAATTTATTTTTTACTTATTTTTATTAAATTTTAATAAACTTTTTACTAAAGAAAACTAACTTAAGCCTAAAAGTTTATTTTTTAAATATAATAGTATATTATATATTTAACCTTTTAAATATAAGTAATTTTTATTTAAAAAAAACTTACTATATTTTTATTTTAATATAAGTACCTTTTATTTATTATAATATAAATTAAATAAATTATATAAATTTATTACTTTTATAAATATTATTTTATATTAATATTTAT